>WEKW01009107.1:4416-54106 GCA_013389905.1 Sula dactylatra
AGCCGCCGTTCGCGCCTGGGGGGGTGCCGTGCCCTGCCCCGCCCTGCCCGGGCTGGCTCCGGTTCTAACGCCGGAGCCAGCACGGGGCTCTGTCAGGGCTGTGTGTGCTGGGAACTCTCGGCGGCCTCGAGAGCCCTGTTGGTGGCGGCCGCTGTCTCCGGTCTGGCAAGGGCAGGGATAAGAGCCGCAGCCCCGGAGGACGTGACTTGGTAGGATCGGGTCTTACCTGACTGACACCAGGGTCTGCCACAGGTCCCTACCTGGAAGACACCAGGTTTTGTTACCAGGAGCACTGCAGAGGTAGCCTCGGTCCAAAACAGCCCATGTTGAACACGAGCCTACGGTGTGCCCTGGCAGCCAGGAGGGCCAACCGTGCCCTGGGGTGCATCAAGCACTGCATTGCAGCCGGTCGAGGGAGGGGATCGTCCCGCTCTGCTCTGCGCTGGTGCGGCCTCACCTCGAGTGCTGTGTGCAGTTTTGGGTGCCACAGGACATCAGGGATATAAAGCTACGAGAGAGTGTCCAGAGGAGGGCCAGGAAGCTAGTGAAGGGTTTAAAGGAGAAACCGTACGAGGAGCGGCTAAAGTTTGTTCAGCCTGGAGAAGAGGAGGCTGAGGGCAGACCTCATGGCGGTCTGGAGCTCCCTCACAAGGGGAGGAGGAGGGGCAGGCATGGATCTCTTCTCTCTGGTGACCAACAATAGGACCCGAGGGAATGGCAGGAAGACGTGCCAGGGGAGGGTTAGGTTGGGTGTTATGAGAAGGTTCCTCACCCAGAGGGTGGTGGAGCACTGGAACAGGCTCCCCAGGGAGGCAGTCATGGCGCCAAGCCTGACAATAATCAAGAAGCACTTGGACAACGCCCTCAGCCACGTGGTGTGAATTTGGGGTTGTCCAGCAGAGGGACAAGAGTTGGACTTGATGATCCTTGCGGGTCCCTTCCAACTCAGGACATTCTATGATTCTATGAAACAGCGCAGGGCCCCACCAGCCATGCTACTGGCTCCAAGCTGGCTGCACGCAGAGGTGCTGGGTTGCCTCTGCTCTCAACTTTCATTTTATCCAGGTTTTCCCCATATCCATGGTAGGTAGACCCCATTGCTCCAAAGCTTACCTGTACCCCCAAGGGATGTTACACAGTTGGAAAGGTATCTTTAAGTGCTCTAAAAAGTGTCTTTTAAAATTTGATAAGATGAAGTTCACTTCGTTCACTTCATTGTCATATCTTGAATGTTAATTTAAGATAAGATTTGACTTTATTCAGTAGTTTGGATTCTCTTGGGTTTTTGTTTGTTTCTCCATTTGCCTTTTATTACTTCCCAGATTTCTTTTTCTAACAAAAAAAAAGTTTTTTTTTAATGAGTAGAAAATTGAAAAATCAAAATGACATTTAAAAATGTACAGAAAAAATATGAAAAAAATCTCTCAAAAGGCTATTTAGAAATGCTCAGCAACTTAGAATGTATTTTTTTTCTTGTAAAAATGATATACAAAGTAGTATTACTACTGTGAGTACTGCTATGAGAGGCACAAAGCGGTCAGTTTCAACTCCATTTACTTTTGTAACCAGAATGTAACTGAAAAGGAGCTTAATAAAGCAATATTTCCAAAACATCAATATTTGCATAATTCTGTAGATTTATTTGAATAAAAAGCAGCAGATTCCTTTGGTGATTAGTCAGCTAATACTTTAGTTTTAAAGCCTTTAACCTTTACAATGGTATTAGAGTAGTTTCTGTGGTCAGAACATAAGGTGGTGCGACATTTCCTGTGAATGCCATTTATTAGCATTTTTCTTTGTCATTCAGAGAAATTTGTAGTACAGGGTAGTGAAGAGAATCCCTCTTCTGAATGCAAAAGAGACAGGTGCTGGTCTGTGAAACAAAGCCCTGTGTTTTAAGTACAAGAGACTGGCAAAAGCTGGCTAGCAAATGGGTTTAGTGACGATCTTTGATTGATTTATAACATAAATACAGCGCTGTTAACACCTACAGTTGGATTTGAAGGACTATCTACGTAAAGAAAAAGATAGTTTCTGCGCACAAGGCGCTGGCAGGGCCTAAGGAAAATGAAGTTTCTTCAACTTTCCCTCAAGACGTACCTCAGTTGCAGCCCGCAGCAGCCTTTGCCCTGGCCTTTGCTTTCTGTTGCACAAAGGCTGCCAGCTGTGTAGAACTGACTGTGTAGACTGATTTGTGTCAGTCCCATATGAAGACCACAAGCAGAAAAACTGTTTGTATGTGGCACTTCCACTGATTTCTGGTGTGAGTTCTGTGTCAGAACACCCTGACTTTGTTGGTGGAAATTACAGCGTTTATTTTCCTGCCTGACTAAACCCAGAACTTTCAGTCTCCAGAGAAGACAGATTAGAGCATTGACAGCATTAAGCTGAAGCAGGTGAGGGGAATCTTCTTTTTGTTGGCTGAATGTGGCCTCTGACTTAATTTTATAGGGTACAGCCCGTGATTAAAATTACCCTGTGTGTTATTACTGGAGAGCAGAGCATGTTAACGTGTGTTCTGCCAGCTGCATTGGAAAGGCATGTTTCCTCCTCAGCAAGGAAAAGGTTCCCCACCCCCAAACTGAAGGCTAAACTGACAAGCCTTCATACAAATTGTATTACAGGGTAACAGGCCCTTCTCCAGCTGTCTTCTGAGTTGAGTTTTTCCTTTTGTACAAGTTAAGCTTTCTGTCTGACCTGAATTACATGCAGTGTTCCAGCTGAGAGGACTCAAACACTTGCTTATTCCTTCTGGAAACGCTGTGCCCAGGGCCTTTTAGGATCCTCCTTGTGTAACGTCAGGAAATCATAATTATTTTATGAGCTTCCTCTGTCTCAGTTTTCTCAAACTGATGAACTTGTACCTAACGCTTTTACCAGCTCACAACTGTATTATATACTATTGAACTTGCATTATTCTAGTCACTGAAGCCACTCAGTTATTCTGAATTGCAATAATCTTCTGCAGTAAGGAAACACCCCAACTTCATTTTATCAGTAAATATAACATTACCTTCACCTAAAAAATCCATGCTCTTATCAAAGAGAATGGTCAGACTAGTCTGGCATGGTCTACTTTGGGGAAAAAAAATTCCATTTTGTCCCATTTATCTCTACATCCTTAATTTGTTTTTCTTCAAATTCACATATAACAAATTAGATTGAAGGGACGGTAGCTGTGATAGTGCTTTCACTTCCATTCTTCTTAATATGGAATTTGCATAACGCTCATTATGAAAAACAGTATGTGATTTTTCAGCTGGACTAGATTCCCAAACTAACAGACTTCTCAAAATATTTATTTGTGATTTCATTAGCCAGCTCATCAAGAATTCTGGGAAAGACACTGCCCCTTGCTTCATTGCAGCCCTGCTTCCTCTTTCCGTGTTCCCAATTTTTTTTTTCTTTTAACAGGCCTGCAAACGTTTGGTCTATTTGCGATAATTGTCTTCGCATGTCTAGTTTAGCTTGACTTTTGGCAAGTCTCATTTCCTGGCCTCAAGACACGGTTTACCTTTGCTGATCAGTCTTTCTGTTCCTTGCAGAATCTCTGCTTATACCTGATTTCCCATTTGTAATGGCTCGCTACACACTTTGAGCTCCAGCTGCTCTGTAAAAGTTTCTTTCCTTGTTTTTCAAGCAGTCATGTGGCACAGAAGTTGTAAAGAGCCCAGTGTAAGCTGTCTGCACCAAACCGAGCATCATCCAAAATGCAAACCTGGGGGGGGGAAGTCGAGCAGGAGGGCTGCTTGGTATTTCATTTTATTTGTAATTCTCTCGATTACCCTGTAAAACATATGCTAAAACGTGCTCGGTCCCAAGGAACAGAAGCATTTGTGTCAAATTTCAGGTATTTTTATTCTGCTTGAAAAGCATCAGAGAATTGTATGACTACAAAAATATGAAAGTGCCAGACTGAAAGCTGGTACTGTGACACTGACAAGATTTCTGACTATGGAATCCAGTTACCTATTTAGACATGCAACACCCCTAATACGTTAAATATGCTCGGATATTTCTCAGTCTATTGTTCTACCCCAGAATCACGGCCAGTTTTGATTTTGCTTCCTGCTGTTTCTTCTGGTTGCTATCCCAACCTGGGAGTGCAGGCTGACAGCACGGGAGTCCGGCTTCAGGAACACTACCACAGGGGGCCCTGATGGGGCCTGCATAAATAACAGCATTTGCCCTGAGAAGCACGAGGATACTGGTTGTTGTCCCCAAAAGGCACACATTAGAATGACAGTATATTTAGGTGCAAAGAGGATACTTATCTTTGTTAGTTAGAAGTGCCAGAGAAATGTGAAAAATTCCAAAGATAAACAGATCTAAAAAAGAGCAAATATTCTCATTAGTGATATTTTCTGTTGCGTTTATAGGAGTCTTACCAAGCCTTTGGTAAAAATAAAACCTCTGTTTAGGCTTTTTAGTTGTTTTTTAATGCTGACAAATACTGCAATTAATTTAAGTTACATAACCTATTCCAGGGCCCAGCTGCATCCCTGCAGGGACAGAACAATTCATTATGGATGGAGGAAGTATGCCAGAAAAAGCAAGGCTTCGTGAAGGCATTTTGCCTATTTCTGTCATGCTTTCCGGCTGAAGCTTTAAGGAAATAAACTCACTAATACTTCTCCAGCATATTTGGCTGACAGCTAGCACATCCCTCCTTGTCTTCAATATTACATCTTGTTGATGTGCAGAACGAGAGGAAAGTGATCTGTCGGTAGTTGTTACTGGCAACACAGATTATTACCTTTCTTTTTTTCTGCACTGCATTTGCAATCAAATTGTTGTTTTCTGCAGAGAGGAACGATACAATCTCTTCTGCCTGGTTTCCAGCGTGTTTGTGTTGAAGCAGCTATAATTTGGGTTTGGCGTCTGCAGTGCTGAGCTCTGTCATGGGAGACTCAGGGATGTCCGTCTGACTAACATGTTTTGCAGTTGCAGGAAATATCTAGGAAGTACATGAAAGTAATCTGTCACGTACCTGGTCTTCAGGGGAAATAACCACGCTCTGAATAGCTGAGGTTTTTGGCCTGCATGATTATACTTATGGAGTGGGGAGAAGGCTGTTATTGAGACTAGAAGAATGCATTTTCCTTAACTCGCCTGCCTTTACTAGCAGAAAGTATGAACTTTTCCCACATGACCTCACCTGCTAACCTGTGTTCTGATAAGACAGGTGAGAAACATCAGCTTCCGTCTTATGTTCCAAAGGAATATTTCCTTACAATCCAAAATGCAGTAATTGGTTTCACACTAAGCACATAAATAAGAATGACAATAGACACCAAAGTTACAGTGACAGTGAAACTTGTCTCCAGACAAAGTGCTGGGGTTTTCTTTGCTTTTGAAACTGAGTAACTGAAATCTAGCTGTAGCTGCAGGGGCAGAGAATCCCAAATAACACGCTGCTAAACCTCCAACATAGGATTCATGATTTGAGTGCACCACGCTGTGATCTCCTCCTACTCTTTCCAGTCTCTTCAAGCAACCTGCACAGCAACAGAAATAATTAGAACAATTCCAGTCTGCTGCTAGTGAGTAAAATTATTTTCGTCTTGTCAAAGCGATATAACTTACATGGTTGTGAATTTTCCAGCAGGAAGTTACTACTCGCATAACTACAGCCCTTTTTATGATGGCTCACACCAAGAAGAGTGAAAGGCAAGACATAAAATCCAGCACAGGAATACAGCCTTTCAGCTCCAGAGAGGCTTGTGAAGGCATAGACACCAGAAAAATTGGTGGCTAAGGGTTTCAGTATTATGTAGGAGGATTTAGGTATGAAATCATCATTAGAATAGGAAAGCAGGCATCTTTCAGGAGCAGGGCTGATTTTAGGCACAACGGAAGTGGGGAGCAGCCCGGGGTTGAAGGCAGCAGCAGCGTCAAAACCGCTCTAGTGTGAGGAAGCGTAGAGCTCTTGCCTACGTCTGCCTGGTGGGGAGAGCTGAAGTTGCTGGTGTGGGTGGCAAGTATTGCTAGGGAAACCAGGGCAGTTTCCAGCTTTGCTCTGTAACAACAGGACACTGACTCACCCTTATCCTGCCCTTTGACTGTGCTGGCAACCTTACGCCCTTTCTCAAATCTTTTTTCACACGTGGGCTGTTTGCTGTGTTCCTCCCATAGTTATCTTTAAATCCTTGTTAGACAGCATGAAGACTATTTAACTTTCTTAACTGCTGCTTTGAGCTTCTTTCTGGCAAGAATCCTCACTGTAATCATCCTTCTGAACTGAGCAAAACTGTAGCAGATTTTTATTGCTTCTTCATCCTGCAAGGATGTAGAATCTACTACAGCATCCTTTAAAAAATTGATGCATATCCAAATGAAGAAAACAATGAATTAAAAAAAGCTTAAAAGCACAACAAAATAGGCCAGAACTGTTGTTCAAGAGCAACTTGCAAAAAGTATAAAAACCAACAGTAAATCTTTTTCCAAATGCATCAAGAGCAGGAAGTGTACCAGAGAATCAGTAGAGTCAATATGAGATTAATGTTTAAAGGTAGCCTCAGAGAAGGTAAGATCATAGCAGATCATTACAGAAAAGCTGAATAAATGTCTTTTCTAAAAGAGTTAGGAAAGTTCCCATGCAAGACTCTTTCTATATGGGAGAGTTATTAGAGAATCTGACAAACTGAAGGATCAGCAGGGAAGGCTATAGTTTAAATGAACAAGATAAACAGATAATCACCAGAACATGACTCTGTTCTCCCAGGAGTTCTAAGTGAATATATCTCAAACTAATGTGTTTAACCTCTTGCTTAAACCCAGCATTTTATCTGAGAAGAGAAAGGTAATAAATGTGATTGTGATTTTTTTTGTAGTGGTTCCAAGAGAGAGTCAGGGATCTACAGACATGGCATCTGGACCAGGGTGAATTAATTAAGAGTGTAATAAAATAATTAGGAGAAGCAGTAAAGATAATGTGTTAAGGAGGAGTCAGCATAGCTCTTAGAAAGAGGGCTGATATGCCTCACAAGTAATTCTGTTGGAGTTCCCTAAAGGAGTCACTAGGCATGTGAAAAGGGAGATCCGGCTGATACAGCCTACTCAGATTTCTAAAACACCCTCAGTGCAGTTGGTCCCCAAAGACTTTTTAAGAAACTGAGCACCAATGGCAAACAAGTTGGCTAAAAGATGAGGATAAGAAGGCAGGAGTTAAACAGAGAGTTTTCACAGAAGGCATTTTCCTTCCTCAGGAACTGGCATGGAAATAAAGCTGTTCAACATAGTCATACATGATATGATGAAAGTACTGTAATGCAAAACTTACTGTGAGAAGGGAGGTGATAAAATGTGCTGATATCTGTACTGCCCCAAATAACTTGATAAGCGCTGAGTGTGAGGAAGGACATAATAGTACTGAGCAACAGAGCAAGCTGAAATGCAGTGCAGATAATTGCAAAAATCTTTCTAACTTAGCATATAAAATGATGGGCCCTGAGCTGGTTATTACCACTGAGGAACGAGCTCTTGGGCCACAACGGTTCCAGAAAGCTGGTGGTTCAGTGCTTAGCAAGAGTAAAACTGCAAACAGAACATTAGTGATTATTAGCAAGGAAACCAAGATCAAATTGGAGAACAGTCTTATGCTGTACTGTAAATCCATCAAGCCTCACAACCTGGGAATGGTGTGCAGTGCTAGTTCTGCAGTTCCTCCATTGCAAAAAGGGTATAGACAAATACCACGAAAGGTGGTAGTTGTGCGATTAGGCTGTAGATCTCCTTGCCTCAGGATGCTGTGGATGCTAGGAGTTCAGATGGGTTTCGGGTGAGCCTGGGCAAACCTAAAGTAGCAAACCCCATCATCAGTTGTTAAAAAAATATACCACTTCTCCCTCCAGAAAGTCCACTCCTTTCTAGGTGTTGGATAAGAATAGAATAGAATAGAATAGAATAGAACAGAACAGAACAGAACAGAACAGAACAGTTTTAAGTTGGAAGGGAGCTACAACGATCTTCTAGTCCAACTGCAAAAAACCCCAAACTGGGCTAAATGGAACTTTCATATTACCAGTACAAGCGTTCTTACAGTATCGTCACTGCTCTCAGAATATATTAGATAAATGGTTCCCTTGTCACTGTGAGACAGCCGATATCTCTGCAGCCACCTGATAAACTGTACCAGCAGATCGGTTCTTAACACCTGAGCCATCATGTTACATTTCATCGGGCTCAATTGATGGCCTGCTACATTCAGCATGAATTTTGCTGGGACTTTCTGTAAGATCCAGGTGAAGCTAATACAAACACTGAAAGCTCTGCAGAGGTAGCACCTCTGAAATTTTTTTGTCCTTTTAATATACAGCTCTAAGTCTTAAATGAGACATAGAACTGGATACAGTAACTGAATTGTTGTGACATAGTTGTGCTATCAGGATGAGGAAATTCTATATTCAGAATTCTGTAGAAAATTGGCTCACTCTTCAGAAAGGTGGTGGAGAGGACAGCTATGCCTCAAAAGGGCACAGACAATGAAAAGGGAGCTGGAAGCTTCTTAGAAACCAAACCTAACAACCAGAAGACCCAAAACAGTCTTGTGATTGTGACCGCTGTGGACATCTGTCCAACAACTGTGCCAAGAATGCAACTAATAAGCAAAAAACACAGCCAGAAATGAACAAAGGAGTGCTGTCTCCTTGGGGAAGCTGTCTGGTACCGTGCAGTCTAGCTCCAAAGAGCACATACTCTGTGACAGACATAATGAGCATGACTACAAACCCCGACGGCCCGCTTTAGATTGAAGAATGTGTTTGAAATGCAGTATTTTCAAGGCAAGTTTACACATCAGACTGTAACAGTCCTAATGAAATCATGTGAGCCTTAGAGCTGGGAATAAGGAGACAAGAGAGACATGGATTGGCATTTTCTATGACTCGTCACTTGAAGACAATTTCACTATCCATAAATGAACGTAACAGTTTACAATAGACAAAGCTATTTAAACAATAAATTATATCCATGCCCCAGGTAGTCTTAAGGCAAGAACAGATCCAGTATAGGATAGATCACTCTAAGCAAGCACAGGAGATGCTGTGGAGTTACAGAACACAGCTGATGCTACAACCGTGGGCTGCGAAACCACAATATGAAGTAAGAATATGGGAGGAATTCTGATCTTAGAAGCCTGTCAGTCAGCTCTGTTGTAGTATTTGTCTGCATATCAAGAACAGATAACAATAATGGTAAGAAAAAATAGTAGTTGCAAAGCATAGTTACTTGAACAACGGAAAGTCTATAGGAAAACTTTTAGAAAACATGTAGGCTACTGAAACACTGGTAAAACAAGGTAACAAAAATTTCAGTGCAGAGTAAGATTGTCCTTGCCTGCAAGGACATACCTACCAACAAAAATCTGAAGGGTTTGAGCTGTTCACAAACTAATTTGCACACAATCAGTGCTCATTTGGTTTCTCCATGTTTTTTTAAAATATTATTTTTATTTCTGTTCTTGGTACAGTGATAAGGGAGCTTGCTTACTTTTCCAAGCCCTGTATTTTTTTTTTTAAATTGAGCCAACCACAAATTTTCAGTATGACATGAATTTTCCCTCACCTTGCTTTACATCACCAAGTGTTATGAAGCTTATTTTCTTACTGTTTGTCAAGCAATTTGAAATGTTCTCATGAAAGATATAATATATCCAAGTAATTATTCATTAATTTCTGGCATCCCCATTCAAGCTAAGTCTTCTCCAGTGTGTCAGAGCAGAATTATCCACAGACATATTGAACCACAGAGAAGGAGGTATTTCTCCTCTGCTTCTGCTCACCCAAAAGTCACTGATGCCACAAAACATTTCTAGTGATTTTTTCCCTCCAATGGAGGGAAAGTGGAGAAAATTTTGCCTTGATCGGAACTGACGTGTCTGCAGAAGTAGAAAGACTCCGTCTCTGATGTGAACAGACTGGTGCCTGAAAAAGTCTTTGCAATATTCTTTTTTATTGCAAACCATCACTTTACATTATGAATAAAGGATAGCAAAACTGAGGTGACAGAAGGTGTTATTTATATTATAAGGGCCGGTCATTCAGTGTTGCAGCTTCTTGCTCACATAATGTGCCTCCTTCACTTTAGGCTATGGGTGTACACTGCTCGGAATGCTAATACTCTCCCCTCCCTGTCCTCACTACTGTGCATAAATTACTTGAAGAGACTCAAGGTCTCAGTGAGGCAAAGGACAGAAAACTGCTGGTAAATTCTGCTTCTATGAATAGAGCATCTGAGCCTATGACATATCCTGCACCAGTTAAAAATAAGACACACAAAGTATGACTTAGAGCAGCTGCATTTTGACATGCAATCTAGAAATGTTATCTTTTGAGCCAAACTAAGCACAACGTTAGGCTTAGAAATAACAATTATTTTAACCTACATGAATCCTGTATCAAACACAGCAGGTGAGATTCAGCTCCAGATTAAGATACAGAAATTTAAACGTTGATATGTGAGCTAGCTGGGTAATTTTCCTTTGCAGCCAGTGGAGTTCTAAGGCTTGACTATAGCTTTCCTGTTGCTCACACATAAATGGCTAACGTTATTTAAGATACCCTACAGTATGCATGACATTTGCACAGGGAGGGTAGCAGCCAGGGGCCAGGTGAGATACCAAAAGCATCTAACTAGCCATGACGTGCCTCTGTTGAGGCAATAGTGTCCTGGTTAACATTTCTAAAGAGCTACTCACTTATCCAAATGCACCCCCCCCATGCTTCACCAAATTACTAGAGTGCATTCATTAGATTTCCACTGGTTATGAAGGAAGCTGCATGTGCAAATTAAGATACCTCCACTTGTTTCCCTCAATTAAGGTGCATTAATCTGACTCCCACACCATGGGCTTAATTCAGATGCCTAAACATTTGCATTTTATGCCATCTGAGATGCCTTAAGGTATCCTGAACTTTCACACGGAGCTGGCAGGTATGACATAGGAGCTACAAGGCACCCATGTCCTTGGAGCTGCAGCTGGAAACATGGTCCTGCAGCTCAGAGCCCCTCAAACGGCACTCAGTGCTCATGTTTAGGCAACCAGAAGTTCCATACATCTGTGTTCTCCCTCTACCTTCCCCTCTACTACAAATCAATAGAGTTGATTTATGAGAACCACCATCAATCCGAGGTTCTGCTACTGTGCTGAAGTTATGATGTGTTAGCCATTTCCTCCCCCTTTTTTTTAATCTCTGTGGTCTGTGCAAAAGGCTCTCCCACTGCATTCTCCACTGCTGCAGTGGTCAGAAAGACTGAGGTGAAGGTCACGTTCTCAGGGTCTTGGAGGTTCATGCAAACCCACACCCAGACCTCAAGGCTTTCTGAGGAACGTCAAAGGCTTGGTTACCTCCTTGCTGAAGACATCTTCAGCTTGTTATGGGATCAGTCAGTATACCCAGCAGTACCCACAGGCAGCTCACTCACATGAATGCATAACATAATAAATTCCTTGAACTCGAATGGGCACTGCTTATCACAGAAATGTTTTTTCCCCACAGCTAAAACCCTATGTCCAGGTAAGAATGGTCTCAGCAAACAATTACTGGGCCCTTGTGTCTTCTGGGCCACAGGTGACTCAGGTCCTGCTATGTGTGAGTGGCCTTTTCTCCAGGAAGCACGTTCATTAGAGGATTGTTTTATAGTCTGCCAGAGACAGGTCTTCATAACAGGTTGCCACGGGGTGGGCAACTGCTAGGGCATGGCAGAAAACTGTTAAAAGAGACTATGAAGAAGTTGGGAGTGAAGTTAAGATAGCAAGAAGAAATTTTATACATGCATTAGGAAGAAAATAAACCCTAGCTATCACAGAAGACTCATTAGTCAAAGGAAATGATAAAACTGTCAATAATGATTCAGAAAATGCAGAAGTACTTAAGGGCTTTAGTTTATATTTGGAGGAAGGGATATGATGTACCCAGATCACATGAAGATGATGAACTGCAGTCAAATTAGCAAATAGGTCAGGTGATGGTAAAATGCATCTCTTGGGATAAAGACTGTTACATCAACCAGCCTGCACTATTTGCACCCAGGAACTGTAACAAAGCAGGCTACGGAGTACCTCTGGCCTACTGATATTTCTTGATATATTTTGGCATTAACAATATCAAATGTAGCTAGAGAGAAATTCCAAAAGACTGGAAGAGTGCAACTGTTGTGCTAACATTAAAAACAAGCAAATGCATTGTGGGGAAGATCGGTGCAAGAAAAGATTTAAGTTTGTCAATCTCACTTAAAATAGTGGAAAAACAGATAAAGAATCCAATGAAAGCAGAGGTATGTATTTGGTGTTTCAACCGTGACACCCTGATACAAACGTGGCATTTTAAAATACAAACAACCCAAACATTGCACAGATTCAGAACTAGCTGAATGATTTCAACGTGTTGAATATTTCTATCACCAACATGGAAGTCAAAAGAAAATAACCATGGATAAATTTGCAGATGACGCAAAGATGGAGTCCAAAATAAAGATGAGCCCAAGATATTTATATTAGGGGTATGGACCACTAATATATACAGAGTGGAACAAACTAGCTAAGGAAGCAAATTTTCCTTCTGTTGATATCAGGAGATTAAGACCAGTCGCCGTTCTGGTAAGGTTGCCTCAGGTAAGCACAAAATACTCTACACTCTTCGCTAGCACCAATTATCGTTTAAACAAATACAAGTTATTGCTTTCCCACCTTCCTGACTGAGTGCTGACATTTACATACAGAATTACAGCTATGATTGAAAACTCAGTGTAACTTCCCTAGAACATGTTTTCTTATCTGCCCTGCAGTATTTGTTATGCATTCTGTGGCACTTGAGGCCTTGAGAAATTTGTTTAGGAATTTCCTTGTCTAAATCTAAATTCCTTATCACCTCTGAGGCAATTTGCTACAAATTCCTAGAGATTTCTCTAAGCCAGATTTGGAGTCATGGAAACGAAGCTTTGGCACCAGCATGCCCTTTTCACCACCGTATCCAACTCTAATACTTCATTTCTGGTGAACACTCTGCTAGTCGGCACAGTCTTACAGCATCCCCGCTTCTGGTGAGGGTACTGCACCGCTGGCAAATAAACAGCCAAAAGGACACATCCCCTGTTTCCTCCAAAGGCATCCTTTCTCCCTGATGGCAGAAGGACATCTGGTGCCTCTTCTTTGAGGACTGTGGTACAGAATTGGTTTCTCCACCTTTGCTCCTTTAGTCTTCAGGTTCACTGACATTCGTTATGTTCTTTCGTACAGATTTTGGCACAATTTGGTATACTCTAGTCTTTTCCCCAGGCGTTCCTATGTATTTTCACTCCAGTGCTCCATAACCTGTTTCTAAATTGTATTCTATGTTTTTAAAGGCCAGCTAGAAGTCAAAAGAAGGAGAATTATTCATACATAGTCATTCTTGTTCAACCTTTACATAACTGATGATTGATTTGATGAACAGTATTTCATTTTCTTCCCTCTATGTTTCATATCCATGGGTAGATAAGCCACTTAGAAATATCTTTCTTTTAGCCTACTTTTTAGTCTGCTTTGTACACTGCTGTGTAGACTGTTTAATCTTTCTGCTGAAATATAATTTTGCCAACAATGACAGCTACCTTAGAAATAACGCATAAAATACTCTTTTATGCTGCTATTGCAAAATAGAAGCCATCTCACAGCAGCATTAAGAAATTTTCATATTAAAAGTCAAATTAAAAAATAGATGTGATCTAGATCATCTAGGGTAGGAAATACAAACCCTACCAGTATATAACATGGGGAAAATTGGGCCTTTTTCACTTGTAGATCCTATACAAGGGGTTCCCACGACATATAACGATATGAGTTAGCAATGGCATATGCAGGCAGTAAGGGTACTATGAAGTGATTTGATCTGCAGCATGGAGAATATGTTTACACAGACAATGCACTACTGTGTAGAAATACCAGAGCTGGCTCTGAACAAACTGGCTCTGAAGGCAGAAGCAGAGTGACTGCGTTAGTGTTGCTTTCCATCTGGGCTAATTAGTCCAGCTAATAGACAGGCTAAATCAGCTGGCATGGAGCTCTATGACTCTTCATATGGCTTTGTTACTCAGCTTGCTCTCTGAGAACCAGCTCTGATAGCACTGCTTGAAAATCTATTGTGCCACAAAGGCATATATTCACTGCTGCATATCAACTCTTTATCACATATAGAGTGAATATAAAGATAAACCCTTGTACTGGAGGGAATACAATGGAGGCTTGGATTCTTGCTGCGGGAGGATGGTACATTTTACATGCCATGTCATATGATGAAGTGCATGAAGAATCCCACGGGCAGAAACTGGAGTCCAGGTGTCCAGTTCCTGTTCCCAGCATCTCCTCTTGTAAGCAACTGTACAACAGGAGTTTGTATCATCCCAGACACAAAAAAAAGACTTGAACCTGGATTTCCCACAGTGTCACTGGGAACACTGCCACCACCACTACTGGAAAAGAAAATATTGTAATGAAAGCTTCTAGGTGTCTGATTTCAGAGGAGGCCATCAGATTTACATCCTACATGGAAGAAGTTGTGTCCCAGTAATACTGACTGCAGTGCTCAAGGCCAGGTGTGTTCCAGGACACACACCTATCAGCTGACATGAACCATTCATGAACTCCCAGAGCCGTGAACTTATTCTTTGCCTCCTCCTCACCATGAGGGAGGTGCTGAGCCTGCCAGTGAAAATATCTCCCTACAATCTGGATTGGGCAATCCTTTGCCTTAGGCTGACCTTGGCAAATCCTTCCTGAGATTTCCAAATTTGCAATATCGCGCAGGCTGTCCCTGAAAGCTGGGAACTGCTTCACAGGGCACCTGGGGTTCAGGTGAGGTTTCTCCTCACCTTGCCACATGCCAGAGAGCTTCCTCATTCTATCAGCCACTGTGAGATGCTGCTGCTTCTGCTGACCTCCACAGCACCTGCTTTCAAACTGGCCTGTGCAGTTCCTGTGGACAATAATCTCTTACCCTCTTACCCTCTGGACCAGCATAAGGGAAGCTGAAAACTTGCTTGAGGTGTTCCAGTGTTAAGGTTCACCACATCTTTAAAAGGAAAATTAAGATCAGGCAGCTAGTTTGAAACCACACTTGTATCGAGAGAGATATAAGGAAATGGAAAGTAAAAAATATGTACTTACAACATTCAGGCCAGACAACAAAATAAAAAAATGTTGATAAAATATTTGTGAAGAAACAGAAAAAAAAATAAGCTTAATCAACAAAAATCTATTCCTGTATCCACTCAGTTGCTTGTGCATATTCCTTGACCCATGTGGTTAGGAACTCTGCTGTCCTTTACATTTCACGTCGGAGGATGCATTCCTCAGAGAGAACCACAAACTATGGCATCTGTTACAATCTGTCCCTTCCCCAGACACTTACAGAAATTCCCTTCCCATGCAATTTATCTCTGCAAGACTTCTTCATTTCTAATCCGTTTTGAAGGGTATTTTGATGTGCCTTCTGCAAGCCTGGCAGTGGCATTGCCCTGAAGGTGCGAGCATGGCTTTGGCAGAGAGGTGCCATCTCCTGCCAGCAGCCTTGACAGTGTGAAGTCAGGTTTCCCCATCTGGTGGCAGAACATGCAGGGAAGGGAGTGGAAGTGGGGCTAAACCCACCTCTTTCAGCAGAACAATTAAAGCCCAACACTATGCACTACCACTTCCACAGGTAATTCTGTACCTATACTTGCCTAAGGTTAATGAATTAGCTTCATCCACTAAAACTTAGATTTTATACCTGCGTGTAACTTAAGAAACTCACTTGATACAAATACATGAATGGAATTAGAGTACATGCTAATTATTGGCTTTTTTACTGAGACCAGACGAAATGATAATCTGCTCTTCTGCAATGAAAATGTTTAGAGGAAGCTGATCCTCAAAATCTGTCTCTGAGGTATTTTGCAAGAGCCCTTTACATGCAGGAATCTCTGATTTCCTCCAGAAGATAACCTTGCAGATAAAGTGCAATGAGAAATTTCTATCAAAAAGAAATGGTTCAGCCCTTGGAGCATTTGAAAGCTTTCTGTCTGTTGAAAATACCGTCAAATAAGACCCATTTTGCTGTGTCTTTGAGGCAAGGAGATTCCCTCACCTCTGAGATAATCAGCTGTAAATCTGTTGTTTCTGGTAAGACTGAAGATAACATAGCTGCTATACCAAGAAAAGTGTATGTCCCCTGTGTGAAAGCATCTGCTTCCAAGAAATATTTCTACCACTACTACCTTTCACGTCCACTGTAGCTGTCAGTGAAATGAGCTCCCATGGCAGAGAGCTACTGCCCCAACCCGTGTATGCTATATCTGGTGACACCAGCAGTGTGCTGAGATCATCTTCAGACCTTTGAGCTGATACAGCCAGCTCAAAGACTGTAGGAGCTGTAACCCACAAATCAAGACCCCTTGGAAATAAAGGCAGAAAATCTGAGTAAAAGTATGAGGAAAAGCAGTGGAAGAGAATAAATTAGAACTAAATGTTAGTGACCAGGCATGACTAACCCACCCGGCGACCATGATGACGTATGAGACGTGATATCATTTACAGGATGTAAGAGCCACATATTGACCGCACAGGTTGGGTATCTGAAGAAATGAGACTGAATGAACAGCAACCTTACCTGAAATGATCAGAATTACAACCACAAGATAGGGGAAATTTACTGAGTCTATTGTCAAACTATCTAAAAGAACAGGACATTGGGAAATGCTTTCAGCTGAATTAGGGGGGAAAAGAAGGAAGGTGAAGGAGTCTGGAGACAAACTGATGTTTGTTCTAGCTGCTTAGGGCCAGGGCTTGAGTGGCTTTGGAGACTGAATTATCCTCATCTCTTAACAAATGATCCCTTCAGGTTATGCTTCAAGAAGATAGGCTGGCCAGTATTTCAGTTATGTGCTCTGTTGGCAGAAGGCTTTGATCTCCAGAGTGTCAATCCAATGCTTTTCAGAAGGCACTGCTATCATTAGAAAAAAACTGCAAAAGGAAAAGAAAAGAAAAACCACACACATAAAACCCCCTTACATACAAGAGTGACAGGAAAGCCTAGCTAAAGACGTACCTCATAGAATTATTTAGAGCAACTAAGACTGAGATCAGTGGAGTTATTCTGCACTTCCACCATCACAGCTGTGGTAGGAGATCAGCCTTCAGTCTTTGGAGAGTTGAAACACTATCTTGTTTCAAAGGGAGATCGCTGAAACTCAAGCTGTAGGGTTTTGTATCATGATGCAGATAGAAAGGCCAAACAAAACAAACATCAGAATGGTTCTTGAGAGTCAGCAGAATCTAAATTATATACTTCCCTTATTAATTCAAGTTTATTTTAACCCTCTTTCCTCCCAACTTATTTTTCTCTAGGCAAGAATGCTTATAACCAGAGACTCACACTAGCACCTTTTAGTCTTACTTCTGTTTCAGTTTCAGTTGAGGCCAGTAATAATGCCTAATTATTTGGTGGCCTTGAACAGCTTTCCAGAAAAAATACCAACATAAGTCTTAAAAATGGGAAATCCTGTGATAAGATGTCTCTGTAACCTATCTTCAGCTCAGACACCAGATATTTAGGTTGGACTAGATGATCTTTAAAGTTTCGTTCCAGCACAAACCATTCTCTGATTGTCTTAGCACAGTGTTTTCACTTCTCTCCACCTTCTCCTTGGAGCTGAAGGAGCAAAACTGTGGTTCTCTGCTACTCCCATCCACACCTAGTAGATGAGTGTCTGCATGCAGACAATATCGCAATACAAGAATGCACACACAGATGTAGGTGAAAGACCACACAAGCATAATCCCACAGCCGTTTGCAGGCATATGCAATGGGACTGACAGTGGGATATCGAGGCTGAGGGGTTCAGCAGGCTTCAGGGGCAGCGCTGGTAGCAGCAGTCAGCCCCTAAACCCCCACAACATGAAAGTCAGCCTCCTCCTGCCAGGAGCAGTACAGCTGGAGCTCACTGTAGGCAAGTGCAAAAAACCCCCGCACCAGAAAGATCCCTGCCGAGGGCTGCGGAGCAGCACGGCATTTGCGGTGCAGGGGCAGGAACATGTGCTGTGCACAGGGTGAGTCGTACAGGGAGAGAAAGATGGGGGCAGAAGGGAGGAAGATGCAGCGACACATCAGCTTTGCCAGACCCAGGTGGTGCCAGCCATCCCTAAGCTGAACAGGTCCCTGCTGGGAAACACAAGCCTTTGCTGAGCTGTTACCCTGAAAGGGCTTTCATTTCCTGGTTGTAATCAGCAGAAACATAAAATTAAAATTTCGGTGTCAGTTAGAGGATAAACAAAAAGTTATTGAAGCTGCTTTGCAGGTCAGGTTTGGGTTTGGTTCAGTTCCCTGTTAACAGTACTGGTTCCACTTACTGAAATTTCGCTCTGAAGCTCCAATAGCTTTATACAGTGCCTGGGTGCCTAAATTGATCTGAGACTAAGCCCCTAAGGTTACACAGTGTGAGGCCAAACAGAGCCTCATCTCACATCTTCACATACAGCAAGACATTTAGTACTTCGGGAGGGACTTAAACACATGGAAACAATGGTAGAGTAAGCAAGGATGAGTTCAGAGAGAGCTGGCTACTTCACTCTCCATGTAAGGTTAGAAGTGTCCTCATGGGGAATGAATGCAGCACAAAGAGCAGATTATCATTTCACTCCTCAATTTACTGTGTCCTAACTTTCTGTCATAAATAGTCCTTCTTGCTGCATAAAATTATATACCATGCTAAACCACATTTTAAAACAAGTGATTAAGTCAAAAGAAGCACTATGTCCTCCTATGGCACCTTGGATTAGGCACCTAACACACTGTCTAAAAAATATAAAATGTAGCTGTAGAGTATATGAGCTTTACAAATATGTTCCATTCAATTGTTATTATGAAAAAGGAAATGATCAACACTTAAAGCACTTTTCATTTGTTTCTCATATTGTTCTTCTTTCTCAAAAGTGACTCGCTGAAACCATCTTCACAGCCCACACACATCCACCTTTCAGAAACAAAGCAAAAAAAAAAGCAAGAGCCCAGATTTGACATGTTGACCTCACTTCTATTATTTGTAGTGACACGTCTTTATTTTTGGACTGTGGCTTTTAAAATAGACACTAAAAATAGCAGAGTACCACCCCCAGAGTACCGTTTGCGTAGGGGGAATGTTTTGTACACAAAACTGTCTATACCCCTTCCTCGTATCACTCACACCGCCTACACCTCTCGTCCTCCAAGACAATTTTCTGAAGGTGAGTGAGATACGTAAAGCAGTAGCCCAGCTCTTGGTTAGTAGTGATGATACGAGGAAGTTCAGCCAAGCATGTTAGCTTATGACTTTTTGTTCCACATTGCGAATAACAGGACGGTACTTTACAGCAGTTAGGTCCTGTCCTGGAAATAGGTATGCAAGTGAACAGTTTATTCATTTTAATAATATTATCTAAATTGATGGAGTTATACATACAGTTACATGGGAATGTCCTGACTAGATCGTATGAATTTTCCACCAAGTTCTCTAGCAGCCCTCAGTGTTAAATACTTCCGAGGAAGGCACAACAAACCATCAGATGGAAAATTAAAAAAATAACTTCCCCATAAGCAAGATTTCCATTGCTACATACTTCTTTCATGCCCTGAAGTATTTGTTTGTCTCTGAAAAAAAAACCCCAAACCTATCCTGTCTAATATCATGGCATTTGTTTTCAGCATTGTGGATTCTGAGCACTGACTCTTGCTGCACTATTGGCCTCAGGGAAATCTTGAGGCAGGTAGGAGCACAGGAACTTTAGAGCACATTGCTGTGATAACTGGGCATGTCACCTGCTCTGCACTATTTGCCCATGCATACCAACCCCGTGACTAATAATTTCCATTGCTTGCTTTATAACTCTCTTTATGTCTTGAATTCTTTAGAAATGAGTAAAACTACAAAGAACATGCCAGTTGAAGCCATGCCCTTGACTGTGGCACTGTATTTTCTGGTTTTTTATGCATCCAAGGACCTAGGTAATTTTTCCGGCTGGTGCTCCATACTGAGGTAGCATTTTCCATAGTCAACCTTTTTTTTAAGAGAGAGAATGAAGGGGAAAAAATACTCTCAGTATGATCGCTGTTTAAAATTTTTAGCCATGTCTCGGTGATGAAGATATGGATTACCAGAAGGAATAAAACTGACACATCTCACTCTTGAGAAAAATGATGCAACTTTACTAGTTTTCTAATGAGAGCTCCCACTGTCAGCTCAAAATAAGTGCTATTTTGAAAAAGATCATCTGAGCTGTATATCAAAGTGCCCATGTGTGTCATACACAAAAATAAACACTGCCCTTGCACATTAAACAGAACTTTTTCTGGTGGTGGAAATAGGACCCACTCTGTTTCTAAAGCTGTTAGTTTTGAATTTTTCAGATATAAAGGCTCTCAGCTGCAGTTTCACCAGCTGCCAGCCCCTGTCATTATACACAGGCCATAATGGGAATCTCCTGCTCTCTGTATATTCTGGCTAATGGCTAAACCTGGTACAGTTACTTCTCTCTGAACTTGCTAGCTCTATGTCCTCACGTGCCCCAAAATTCAGGGAGGAACAGTTCCTTAGGAACAACAATGTACCAATAAATTGATTTATTTAGCTGGGCCTTGAAGCAGTATTACTGAATGTAACTGCCCCATGTGAGCAAATAAAATCTGCTGGCTTTGTATAATGAATGCTTCTTAGCTTAAGACCATGATTTCAGCCACATAACTAGATCAAGAATTGGGCTGGCAAGAGTCACAATTAGGATAAGACAAGGGCTATGATGTAGGGTGAAGGGTGGATGTAGAAAGCTTTAGTAAGGTAATGTTGGGGCTTGTGCTAATATGACATCCCTATCTAATTTTAGGTCTTCATCTTACAGAAGTTCAGATGTTAAGGTTAATTCTAAGATTTTTGTTGGGAAAAAGTTTAGGCCAGCAGGGGCTGATGAAGAAAGATCAGTACTGGATGGACAAGAAGCCCTTTCTAATTTTAGGTCTGGCGCCAAGAGAAGCATGACTCCAACACCAGTGCAAATCCTTCCTTTAACACAGAGAGCCCTTCCAGCCTCATAAAACCCACAGAGGCCACAACCATGGTCAAACCTTGCAACCCTTGCCAGATCCAGAACTAAATAAAACTCACTGACTTTGCTTGCCTGTGCCCTTTTCCATCACCTAAACCTTAAGCCCAACTCTCTTCCAGCAGACCCAGCCACCCCCAACCATTCCCAGACCCAAACCTGCATCAGGTTATCAGTCTGGGTGGCAAATTTAACTCCAGGACATGTTTTTGTCCAATCCTGAATTATAACCACCTTTGTGATCCAAAAACCAATTTAAGTTATTCCTAAATTTAAATTTACAGGTTCCTGCCAACCCCAGATCCCAATGTTAAGTAGGGCTGATATAACAGACTTTGCATGGTGTCCAAAAGGAGTTTATAAGCTAGTTTAGGATTGGTGTTAAAATTACGGGTTTGGGCAGCAAAGACCAAGGACTTCAGTTTGTGGCTGTCTCCAGCAGAAATCTGGCTGGCATCAACATGGGCCCCATCACTAATTTCAGATCTGGAGCTGGAAAAAGTAATTGGATCCTGATAGGCTGAAGAGTCTATAACCGCTGGAGTATCTCCTCTTCCAAAACCAGGCAACAAGCCCACAAGTCCTGAGCCTATATGTTTCTGGCCATGAACACTAAAGGCCTCTTCTGTGGTATTTGGTATACAAACTTATATAAATAAACTGCACTGTGAGAAAACCTAGGAATAAAATCTAAGTGATAGAATACTTCACTTCTTTTTAATAATGACAACATTTTTTTAAAATTACTTAGAAAAAATACAAAGGTTATGAAGTCCAGGCCTCAAAAGCTGGGAAACATAAATGAAACTTAATTAATTAAATTCATTAAGTGCATGCATGCAAGCGCATTACAATTCAGCCTTTAATTGCATGACAACATAGTGTTTTTTTCTTGTGTTATTGAATGCATTGGGTGAATATTCCTCCTCAGTATGAGAAGAAATGTAGTAGGGCTGGGAAGTTAATAATGGTATAATTAGTAGGGTCCCTACCGTAGATGTTGAAAAAATTGTAAAATGTCTAGTGAATGAGGAAAATTATTCCAGAAAGGACAAATAAAAACATCCCGATGGAAGAAAATAGAGAATTTGAACATGCAAAACACTGTGCTCACTTATGCTAGGAAATATTTTAAAATGTTCCAAATCATTAAACCAAAATGATGGTCATCTTACACTTAATATCTTCAGATTAGAGAGCCCATCTGTAGGTTAAACATAACAACCAGCTTGAATTCACAAGTGTGATATGAAGATACTTCACTTTAATTGGTGAAACCAGATTAATTCAGATATCATGAAGACAGAAGCACAAGAGTGCCTGCAAAGAAATACATCAATTCTGAGCTGGATATATTAAAAAAACATTTGCAAGATGAACATTGGAAGAAATACTGACAAAGTACACACTCTCATCTTATGGGGAAAAATAGGACATAAGAAAAGTATTTAAAAAACCCACCTACATGTCTTTGTGCAGATATTCTGATATTTAAAAAAAAAAAAAAAAGAAAACATAAAATTGTTCCAGGAAACCTATAAAGAACATGAAAAATCTAGATGCCTAAGTTAGCAACCAGTCACCCAAGCTCAACCAGAAAAAAATCAAAAATAAAAAAAAAGCATTGAGACTATCTGCATGCTTAAAATAAGACAGGGTCATTTTTCTGTGCTGAATTTGGACCTGAATGAGGACTCAACGGAAATAACAGGAGCTATTGCACATTTTTACACCATAGAGACATCAGCACGTACGCTGATGAAACGCTTCAGTGCCCAGCACTTGTAGCTTGGTGTGCCTCACTTAACTTGCTTGTCTAGGTCGATACACTCACAAAATCAGGAGCACTCTTGGTCATGATCCTTTCCAAAGTCATTTTCTTTGCAAAAAGATCAAACAGGCACTTCAGTCATTCACATGAACATGCTTTGTCTGTAATACCTGTGAGAACAAGACCAGAAGCTACTACGTCTGATTCAAATAAGATTTAACTTCCCTGCTTTCTTGTGAGGGCAATAATACTTTCATTGTCCCTACTCTTGAAAGTGGTTGTTGTAAGGACTAATTAATGTGTGCTGTATAATTCTGCTAAGACTGAGAAAATTGCTTAATAAAACTGAATTCCTAAGGGGTTGATGACTATGATTTGCTCACTCAGGACTTTCATTAAATAATAACAAAAAGCTACAGATTGTGTTGGATATTAAACCAGGCTTTAAGTAAGGACAGGGTCTGCAAAGTACAGCACTGAGCATGGACTGTAGTTGTGAAAAAGGGAGGGAGGGATGGCTTTCCAGCTGGGCCCAGAAATTGGAGCAGTTGGGAGTATATTAGGAATTTTTATTTTCTGTTTATTACAAAGCAAAACAATCTGACAATTCCATAAATATTAAATGTATCAGTCAGAAAAAACACATGTTCTATGTTTAGTTACTGTGATGAAATAAGTTCTAGACATAGACAGCTTCTTCATCCTTCCAGTCTACTGTAAGGATAAAAGTGGTGTACAGTCCATGGAAAATTCTTTACTATAAATCTCACAGAGGCAACTCCGTAGCCTCATACACAAATACTCTTGCAATTCTGACCTGTGAGAGCATATTCAGGCAAAAAGCAATAGAAATTTAGTATAGGGAAAATTTGCTAAATTTTGTCCTCTGGAGTAAGTAGAGTTGCTTTAGTCCTACCTAATTAGGTTAGATTAGACAACCTACCTAATGTCCTACCTTCTAACCTAACTATCAAAACAGATTTGATAGCTCTGACTCAGAAAACTGGAAATAACTTTCAGCAGCAATCCCACCCTAATATGTTCAAATATAAGGCATAAAGCATAAGGTTCTTGACCTCTGTTTCACAATGCACTGAGTTGACTTTAAATTGAAAAATCAACGTGGATGACAAGCAAATCCTGTAATTCTGTTGTAGTAGTAGTAGTAGTAGTAGTGTAGTGAGCACCAAAGAACCTCATTTAAAACTTAGACGTCATTATTCTAGATGCTGTACAATGAAGAATAATGGTTGCTGTGTCAAGTAGTTTCATGTGCAAGTGTAACGAGAAACACAGCAGAAGGATAAAGAAAGGAAATAAAAGAAAATAAATAGGTAATTGGTGCGACAGCATTATCATGCCAGCATATTGACTGGTCTGCTGCCGGGGGGAGGCAGCACGGAAAAGGAATGTTAATGACAAACCAGCAGGAAGATGATGATGTATCTTGGTAAGCAATTATAAGATGCAAAAAAGAGTAGACTAGACAAAAACCACTGAGAAATCTAATGAGTAGGCAAAGAAGGCATCACAGGTCAGTTGAAAGCAAGAGTCAGTTATTCATTTTTCCCTGCCTTTAACTTGTTATGTGACTTCAGACGAAGCAACTGGTCAGGATTTCCAGAAGTAGCTTCAGTGACTCAGTTTTTTAGATGTCTAGCTAGAGACCTTTTAGCAGCACCTGACCTTCAGAAAGCATGTATCTCACCTGTTTTGGAAAATCAGGTCTCTTTAGGTGGCTTATGTTGGGCACCGACAAACTCAGCTATTCGCCCAAAAATCTCAAGCCGCTTCTGATATTCTTGGCCTATATAATACTTCAGTCTTCTTATCCTTAAAAAGGAAACAAAAATGCTTACCTGAGTTGACTGTTTCACTGCACTAGTTACCGAATGCATGCGTGAAGTGATGGATGAAAGGCTACCAAAAAGTGAATGTTTATGAATGTGTATTAACCAGTGATTGTAAAAGGCTGGCATATACCTCTAAACAGTTTCACTGGGAAAGGCAATTAATATGGTAAGACTACACCAGATATATAGATATAGATACAGATATATAGGCCAACAAGGCCAATGACAGCTAGCATATTAGGGACAAACAAAAGTGAATCTGAAGATCACATGTAGTAAACTTGCTAGCTATAGCTGAGATTTTGAATCTGTTTATCCCATAAAGTAAAACATATTATTTCCCAGGGGATCTGAGAGGAATAGAACTGCAATTCTTTGGTCACATCAGGAGACCAATACAGGTGAGAGAAAATTCGTATTTTATAGATCGTTCTATCCTAGGGAGCCAGTGCCATGTGAACATCAAAGAAACTCTTTTCTATGCTATTTCTCTGTCCTGCTTTTAAACTAAATGCTAGAGAAGATTGCTGCACATTAGTTAGGTTTCTCATATGAGTAATAATGGACTAATCATGCAAATTTACAACATTACCAAAGCAATCACAGCTAGATTATAAGCAAAGTCTGTTTTATTAATGACTAGGACTCAGAACAATTCCACCATCTCTTCTGCTGTGAAAGCAGCTTACAAAGGCCAACAACTGAGCATCCCATAATAACTGATAAATTCTCAGACCTCAAAGGTGCTTCTGCTGTCTTGTCCACATGATGGGGAGACTCAACCCATCACCAAGACCTGCGGCTCGGGAAGGACTTACCATCCCGAATAACTGAAAGGATGATGCCTCACTGAGCATCTCCTATCACATTGCAGGTCTTATTACACACGAGAGGGGCTGCTACCCCACAGCTCCCCTGTGATGTGAAGCAGTGCCTTGCATGACAAGAACAGGCAACTCTTAGGGCTAGAATTGTTTCACTTTGTTGAACTCCACATGGTATTTTGCTACCACATTTTACAAGATTTGTAAAACATACATTTTCATTTCAATAAACACTTGCACCTCTTCAATGGCACAGATTCTAATCTTTTTACAAGCATTGGAGAATGCATTTTCACAATAAGCAGTGCTTATAGGAAAAGATTGGTACAAAGGAGCATGAAGGATGAAAAAGATAGTTAACTGCACTCCATGAACTTGTTGCTTTTCTGCCTCAGGAATTTCCTCAGCTTGCACCTGGGATGGCATTTACCTGAATTACCTTATATTGATAGAGGACATGATGAACCAAATAGCTGATTGACTCACTCATAGCCACAGCCATTCAGTAAAAGGTCAGCCTTATACCATACATAGGCAACATTAAGGCTTCATCCTGCCATTAATGAAGTCAACATCAAAAGTCCGATGGACTTCAAAGTGTCAGGGAGGAGGCTTTTACTCTAGGACGTTTAGCAATGTCTCATGAGATATACAAACAAGTGCTCAGCTGTGGAAAGACAACTCTGCTGTAGTCATTAGTAACATAGACTGCTTATAATGTAATTTTACTGCAAGTCTATAGCTGTCGACATTTTGGCCACAAAGCTATACGTGGTGGAATATAATAGGAGGTCCAAAAGGTCTTGGTATTCCGCAGAAGGAGCTATAAAATGCCAAAGTAATGGAAAAAATGTATCTACTGACTTTATTTCATATAGTAGTAGCACGTTAAAACAAAGGGATTGGGAGGTTTGGAAAGAACATTGTGTAACATGAATTTTTTTTTCTTTAGTTATTTTTGCCTCTTTCTGCAGCTTGTGTAACATATTGCATGCAGCTATGTGCAGATTTTGCTTGCATCCCTGCGGCTGAATTGATTTGATCATTGTCTACAAGATGAGACGCCTGTACTGATTATGAAGACTAGCTGCAGGGCCTGAAATCGTTAATTAAAATACAGATGAGATAAAGGAAAACACCAGCGATTGCATCACCGACTCTAGGAACGATGGCTTACTTCTCAGCGCTACGAACTGGAGATTTACCATTCTTATCAAGAGGTTTGGAAGTACTGAGAATGAAATAAAGATGAGGGTAGCCCTTTTATCTATTCTGCCATCAAAACAGCAGTTACGGGTGAAAGTTTCCGTGCATGTGATTAGTCCACACTAAAAAATCGCCCAGCCGACCTGGAAGGCGTTTCTCGAGGTAATTGCACCACCTGCAGCCCGCACTCGGAGTAGCGGCGGAGCAGGGCCGGAGTAGGGCTGCGCTGGGTGCGCGAGGTGGGTGGGCAACACGGGAAGCAGCGGGCTCGGTTAGGGCTGTTCATTCCCTCCTGGTCTTAGAAATCCTCCATCTTAGCCAGACCAGGCAAAATCCCCCCCACATTTCCACGCCTTCCTGGATAATGCTTCCCCCACCCTTCTGCTCTTCTCATCCCGTTGCTTCCCGGCCCTTCACACCTGGTCCCCACTCCTCTCCATCCTATTCATCCAGTTTTGGACACTCTTTCCTTCCCCACTGCCCCAGGTGAGCCCTGCACCCTCCCACCAGGTGGTCGGAGGTGGGGGACCACAGGATGTGAGGACACTGCCCCCGTGCTTTCTCACACTTTGTAGGGTACTTCTCAAGGATCCAAAGGGTAGGAGCATCCCACTCAGAGAAACCACCATCAGTTTAACTAATTAGAAACTGAGTACTGTTTGCTGAACCAATAAATAGCAAATTGATGACTGATTAACAGCTTATGAGATTAGATCAACTATCTAATATGGTGACTCATAATTAGATTAAGTTAGAGTAAATAAATAGATTAAATACTCTCAGCCCATCAGCTTTGCATGCCCACACTCAGAGTCTTTCTGGGTACAATATGAAAAAGCAATTTTCTTCTCCCAGAGCCTGGAAGAGAAGATCAAGCCTCGCTTTACCCAACCCATATTGCCAAGCTGCCTTTGCTTCCAGTTTTTCTTCACCATTACTGCTTTCAAGGAATGCAAATGCTAGTCTTTTGTTTCTTTTTGAAAAGGTGTCTATCACAAGCTTTACTGTGATCAGAAGCATACGTGTGTACAAGATGGATGTCATAAAGGGAACAAGTGAACCTGAGAGAGATTTGCTGTTTTTAAGGAGAGCAGTCTTCAACATTTTTTTGACGTAGGGAATCAAACTGTTACCAGATCGATGTGTTATCTTCCCTATAAACCCCAGCTGTTTTCCTATTTGCTCTTGTTCTGGCCGGAGTGGGGCTGGCCTTAGCTTTCCATCTTGCTTCTCCACGCCACAGCTGTTTCTTCCTTCTTTCCTTTGGGAAGAACTGAGCAATGAATGACTTTTCTTGGATTTCAGTTGCTTCCAACAAGCATCCACACTGTTAAATTCAAAGAAGACCTCATATATAAAAGCTCTGGAAAAAAAGGAAGATGTGGTCTGACTGCTTCTATCATGTCATTAACATTAAAATAAAAAGAGGAGGAGAGAAAACAGTCACCAGCACCAGGACCTGCTGCCTGGGAAATCATTACCAGTTACAAGAAGAAAGGAATTCCTTGGAAACAACTTTAGAAGCCAGAAGGAAGTTGCACAACTGTCAGTGGCAAAGTCGGCAGTTCTCATAACACAGCAGCAGGCTAGAGACATGACCTGAGTAATAAAATCTCATCAAGATGTGTCTGAAACCCTTGTTATTACAGTCCCTGGTAACCAGTCAAGCCCTCTGGGCTGCAGACAGCCGAACTGCATAATTACCAGGAAAGCTATCACAGGGTATTTTTCTTTTTATAGCGCTTGAAAGTCCTTAAAAAGGATTAACAACCCTCTGAAGGAAGTAATTATTATTTTCTCTACTTGACAAACCAGGAAAATAAGATATGGAAACTTTAACTGACATGCAAAATATTCCACATTATAATTAAAAGATCAGGGCGCCTACCTTTGGGGTCAAGCTGCTGAACTACTTTAAGTTTATATATTATGCAAATTAGATTATTTTTAAAGAATGCTTAAAATTAATCTTGACTCCTGAATTTTCCTTCTGGTTCTGTCACTGGTCTATTTAACAAAATGCAAAAAGATATGTAAATCAAGCCACACCTGCTTCACACTTAGGATTGCAGCCTTTAATCAGCTGATGACTATGATGCTTTATGAGTTCCTATAATGAAAAATATTTAACAGCAAATATCATTGCTATTATATATACTTTTATATTTATACAGAAGTATGAATGTCAAGAATTGGGAAGTTTACTCGGGAGCGACAAAGCAGAAGGAAATGGCCAAGGGACTTTACAGAGTTTCTCACTCTATCGAGATACAGTAAGTGTGGGAGACGTATTTCTGATTTTGCCTGGAAACAAAGCACATCCTACTTTCTACACCTATCGCACTTCAAGATTTGAAGCAACATCATAGAACGTTCTGTTCTATAAGCAGCAAGACTTTTGGTTACTGCATGCAGTGGGAAAGATTCATGCTGCTCTAAATTCAGTTACACCTCTGATGACATGATCACGTGGAATTTCTGTTCTCTTTTATTCTAAATAAAGTATATAATATACGGACTACTCTAATATATTACTGTCTTCTGTAAGACCAATCTGCCCTTTTGTAATTTGTTTTCTCATCTTTATTAGGAGAACAAAATGAATTTTGAGCCAACATATTCAGGACAGCTGTGAGACAAACTGTTGTCAGATGGTTATAATTCTGAATGCATGATCCAAAGATCAACAGCTTCTTGATAGACAGGCAGAAGTTCTGCACTAGCCCCTTTTTTGATCTACCATGTAATTAATCAGGCTGATACTGTCTATCAGCACCTGTACATGTTATCTTTCGATGCAGTGAAAAATGTACAGCCCATACTTTTCATGTTCTAGAGCTCCAACACGTTCGTACATCCTGTGACCTGAGACCATCTACAGAAACTCCAGGCTCCATGAACGTGCATTACTGTTAGCCTGGGTAGGATTTGTGAAAGAAAAGGCATCCTTCAGGCAGACCTAGGAAGGGCTGTGCATCACCAGAGGCAAGGTAAAACTTGCTATGATGCGTGAGCAGGATAAGCACAGCATGTGGTTTTTTTGCAAATTTGACTGGCAGAGTCACATTAGCAGATGCTGAGATGAGTCCCAGGATTTTACAGCATTAGCAAATGATTACTGTAGAAGTAAGCATTGGCTAATATCGGGCTCACGTATGCTTGTGAACTTTTGAACTAGGGCAGTATGGTATTTCAGTATATCCACAAAGACACACAGAATGACATGCAAGGAACTATATACTTGGGGTGATTATTTCTCGCCAGACGATCACCAACACAAGGGGAAAGAGCCGCTGTGTCCTAAGAATTGAACACCATAACTGCAAGGTTTGTGGTGATGAGTCTTACATCCACAGACAGTCAGGGTAGGAAGCTCTGTACTGATGATTATGACTCATGAGGAACTGAAAATTTTTTGCTCTCGGTTGGCTTAATGATAATGTAAAAGTAAATATTCTGTAGGCTGAGAGAGGCAACACAGATCCTTGATCTCAGGTGAGAGTCTTTGACTGTGATCAGCATCTCAAGGAGGAATTCAAAGCTCTGCAGACAAGGGATTCTTCTTAGCAGAATAAAACATGTAACATCCTTTTTTCCAGGTCTTCTTCCCTGTAGGTAACATGCAATGATAATGTAAGACCCAAGGGCCTTCCAATACTTGTGGGCAGATGGAGATTTCCTAACAAAAGGGCCTCTAAATGCAGCTGTATTTCCTCTAGTTCTAGGATAAAATACTTGAGCAGCTTTTGGGTGGCACATGTATTGGTGGGACAGGAACGCCTGGTGCAGCATGCCCTACCATTGCCAAAAATTTGGCTCGGCCTCATTTAGCAGGTCATCAGCATCATTCATCAGTATAGTATAGAGAAGCACGGTCTCAGACAGAACACATGGCACAGCCATCTACCTGGGGAGCATGATTGTCCGTGGTTACATGTGACTTAAAGTCAGAAGCTAGGCATGCCACAGGAAAATCCAGTAAAAATCAGACTATTCCTTTATCATACAAAACAAAGCCTGCAAACAAGCAATAAAAAAAATAAAAGGGCTACAATAATGTCACTGCAGAGAAGCTGAAATCAGCTGCATACTGGGATGCACTGCGGCTGGAGAGCACTCACATCCCGCATTCCTGGTTACAAGGCAGGCTGAAGTACGAGTGTTTGCTGCACATACACTGTGGTTAGAGCTGAAGTCTCCATCCTGAGTGACTGCATGCATGTATAGCCACACTGGGAATTTGCATTCTCAGAAGAGAACGTGCTGTACAAATATAAACCCCTTTGTGGTAGTTAGTGCAGTCCAAACAAACCTTGTCTAAATTAAAACTTTCATCAGTCAGGTGACGCAGGTTAGCAACTGCCGTTCACACTGGCACAGCTATCAGCCCCAGAGCTGGCGCAGGTATAGCGGTATAAAAGTACCACCTAAACCGGTGGTAAAGGTGCTACAATTTATTTCAGAAATTCTAAAAACATTGTATCAGCAAAAGCACTCTTTGCCTCCTTTTGTGACTATCACGTGCTTCCACGTGGGCTGTTATCAGTTTGCTGGTAAAGCTCTATTTGCAAAGCATTCCTAATGGAGGCAAGAAGATAACGGATTTCAAACACAGCTGATCTCAGCTATCATCTCTCCTGTATCAGCCATCACAAAGGAATATCACATTTTAAAACAGCTTTGGGAATACATTCTTAACACTGAAGCCATTATTGTTTCATTAGTTATTATTTCAACAAGAATATTTTAAATACTTACTATTTATAATAATACTAGCTGTATTATTTACAGCTAGTAAAGCAATGACACTAATGAAAAAGCTTATTACAAAAGATTATTGGGGATAAACACTAAAGAAGCACAGAGAGCAAGTGGTACACGGTTAATGATTTTTACTTTTACATGTTTTATTCCCCTCCCAGGACAGGGGCCGCAGAGCCCAGCGCACCCTCCTGGCCCTGCTGCCTGCTCCTGGTTAGTCACTAGAGGGCATGAAGGCTTCAAGCATCAAGGCAGAGGTTCCCTGCAAAGCTTCGGCTTCCAGAGAACTTCTTTTTTTCTAATTTAGTATGAGTCAGCCAGAACGGTCAAATATGGGTATCACCTTTAAATCCTTACATTGCGAAATGGGCTAAACGAGACACTATGGGGAAACAGCGGTTTTGCAGCAGGAAGCCGTGGGAACGCAGCTATCCCCTCCTTTTCTAGCTATGCTCTTCCTACATAAAAAATAACCAAACCCTGTTCAGTTTGGCTTTTAGCCGTCAGATGCATGCCCCTAGCCCTCCCCAGCATCTCTTGCAGTCCTTATGTAAAGCTACTTTTTTTGGAAAGGAAGAGCAAGCAACAACCCACTGGTAAAGACCTTTGCTGCTTCAGTGTGTTACACAGCTGGGAAGGAGCAGCTGTGCTTATAAGATGTAAATGGTGTGAATCAGATTTCACTTTCTTTACCACCACCAGGCACAGACACAATGCAGCTGCTAACTTTTGACTTGCTGATGAGGCATGGCTGAGCAGTGGAGTGGCAGGGGCTATGGGGATGGGGTTGCAGCCTGAATCAAAACACTCTGGCAGCTGCACACACTTCAGGTGGAGCCCAGCGCTGTTTCTCAGCCTACAGCACATGAAATATGAGGCTGTGGGTGTTACTCTTACCTCTCCCCCATCTTGCCCTGCCACACTGTGCTGTGGGGACACCTCCAAGGGCCTGCCTTCCTGCCTGCCTGCCTGCCTGCCTCTGAAGGTGCCTCCAGGCCAGGTTGGCCTGCGGGTCTCACCCTTGCATTTTGCCCGTGCAAAAAAAATAGGAAACAGCAAAATTCTAGCGATTACAAACCACAGCAAAGATTGCAAGCCAGAAGACTGAAATGTCAGCTATGGACTTAGGCAGGTTCATAATAAATTTAAAAAATTAATTTTTTAAAATTGTGGGAAGAAAAAGGATGAGATCATTCATTCTGAGATTTCCATACAGGTGAGACAGGAGAGGGGAGGCTGGGGAAGTTTGACGGGACCTGCTGGCATCCCCACACGCTGTGTGACCTCCCTTCCCCTCCAGCAGTAGCTGGACTGAAGCCAGAGAGCTGCCCAGCTGCCCCTTCCGAGCCAGATAAGCAAGTGGTATTTATTTATTACTATGTTACTATAATATTTTTATATTGCAGTCAGGTCCCAGGAGAGTGTGGGACTCCAGCAAAAAGAAGGAAAGAGATCATTGGTTATTTATGAAATAAGGCTTTTGATAACAATTAGAACAGATTAGATTAGCAGCATGGGAAATACTGGACATGACGTTTTTTCTGTGTTGATTTTTAAATGCTTTCCATTTTTCCAAATACTATATTTATTACTTTTCCTGAAGTATCATACTGGATCGTAAGAATGGGAAAAGTACGTGCTCATATCACTACTGTGTTGTGTGTGTGTGTATATATATATATATGTATATTTACACATACATTATTAGGTATGTGTTTACATGGTGACTTCTCGTTCACAAATTTGGCATTTTTCCCCAGTAACCTTCTGCACAAGTGTGGAAAAAGAATAGAGGCCTTGTTATCCAAAACATGGTTACTCTAGAGCACTCTGCAGATATTAATCTAATATATGGCCAGTTTAAGTAGAAAAGAAAGTCTAGAAAACACTTTTCTGTAAAAGTACATTTAATGCTGAATAGAGTTGGTTTCTAATTTAAAATTCTCCTCTAATTTTATTTACCCTTTTCTTTATTGAGGATTAACTGAAATATAATTTCATCTGTCTAAACAATATCAGCACAAATACCAAGGCCTTATAATCTTGCAAAAAAACTTTACTTACAGAAAAAATTAATTTTATGTTTGTGAGTAGCACAAACCGATTTCAAATGGGCCAATAACACACAAATTGAAGTCTGTCTGTAATTTTATGAGTCATGCTCTGCAGATTTATTCAACAGGCAAAATCCCTGCTGGACCATAAAGAGGAAAATTGTTGAACAGGAGAAACAATTTTTTTTCAGCAAATATAATTATTAGATCAGTTCTTTCCAATAATATTGTTGGATTTATGTTGCTTTACAATAGGGCAAAGGCTTGAAGAGCAATCACAGATCTAATTTCCACTGTGCCCCAAGACTGTACAAGATAAAGTAAGATTCAGCTAATAAAGTAGATAAAATGGTGAAGTATTGAAGGAATGGAAGGGGATGGTAAGCCAGAGGACTAATTTGATGTCAAATCAGTGCACTTCGATGTTCAAACTGCCTAGTCTAAGAAGAAAGACATGAGGCAAATATGTTAAAAAATTAGAATATGTGAAAACTTGGAGTACATGACTCAAAGCACAGAGCTTATAGTAGCCTGAGGGACCACAAAATGTTCCAAAGTTATGACAGGCGGCATTTTTGAAGTGGGCTAGTGAATCTGCACTGAAATTTCTGTGATGACTTCAAACTTACTTTTTAATTTTACATTAACTTTTTTGCTTTTAATTGAAGAGCTTTAATTTTATTTTTAAATCAATTTAAAAAAATAATAAAGTTAATTGAATCTCACCATGATGCAAAGCAATTTTAATCCAAATTCTTGCACTCCAGCTACCTAATTCTTCTGCCATTCAAATAAGACTTGCCAATTGCAGAGCTCTTGAGGTGTATCTTATGGTGTATGAACTAGAAGCTCACAACTAATGACAGCAGAGAAAATTGTATCAGTAGTGACACCACACACATTCACCCCTGATCATATGGTACTTTTACCAGCAGTTTCAAGTCAGTGCCATCACAACTAGAAATTACACCAATGACTGCTGTGACCTACAGACATACAGTCCACGTTATGTTACATTTACATAACACGGCACACGAAACTCCCCATGCACTTCACAACAATTCCTTCCCAGGACAGCCCAGCGTAAGGGGAAGCACCCACCTGATGGGGAAAAATGACAGAAAGATGATGAGAGGTCACAGTGCAGAGCTGGGCCTCAAAAAATATTCTAGTGATTAATAAACCCAAATTTAAGCCTGTCTGAAACCACCACTGCCTTCCATAGTCAGGCAAAGTTACTAATTTTAAAGAGTGTGTCATCACAGCTATGGTTTCACGTAGACGAACCTTGAACACACTGTAGATTTAGACCAAAAATGTGCATTTGAATCAAATGAAAACTTCAGAGCGTGGGCACTCCAGCCGAGTAACTTCGCTAATTGGGTAGGAATTCTTATCTCATGAGGATCAATGCTTGATGTTGAGTGTCAAAGGCAGCCCCCAGAAAACCACAGTGCAGTGCATGCAAAATGTGGATGATGATGATAACGAGAGCTCTGTAAGCCAGGAAAAATGGTAATGTCTTTACTATTACAGTTCTGATGAGAGTGTGGGAAAAGCAAATAAAGGAAAATTCAAAACACACACAAACATGCACGTGCAGACACACATACCTGCTATGCAGCCATGAGCTAACAATCACAGTTAGCAGCACCACCACGCAGGATATACATAGGAACCCCTGTTTGTCACAGGCACGTAGCCTAGCAGGCTGTCCTGGATGTCCCCCAGAGGCATGGTGCAGTAAGGCATGCCTGAGCAGGGCACATAGACTGCAAAGGTGCCACCAGGACCACCCCCCCACCACCACCACCGATGCTCCCAGATCTATGGGCAGAAGCAACCTCATCCGGAAGGTTTGTCTACTATAGGGGGCGATAGAGTCACAGGTCCTTCAACAGAGCCAGACACAGCACTTTATGGCTCTCAGCTATATGATTGCTGGATCACCGATACCAGCTGAAAGAGGGTGTTGGCTAGGTGATGTGATTCTCCTGGTAGGATTAAATTGTGAAAGTTTAATGCAAGGGAAGCCTAATCAGCCTGAGCACAGCGTTCAGCCACTAACGGGCAAAAGGAGGACTGATCTGCTCAGTATTTTATGCTTTCGCTCTCCACTTGAGATTTTATGAGTTTATTTTCAAAGCAATTGCTGCCTTTCATTTACTGAGTTACATTAATGAGGTGGATTTTGTATGTGAGGATGTCGCACAGAATCACTTTCAACCATACAGGAATCATTGAGCATGTAAAGATGATGAGATCGAATTACTTTTGAGCAGAAGATACAAAATAGCTGTGTTCTTGCTGGGGATGTTCTCACCAAAGGCAGGAGCCAGAAAACTAAACCCACTGAATCTGGATGCCTGACAACCTGGACGAAGACCAGAACTTCTCTACAGATCAGGAAAGAAATGTATGATATAATGTATCTGGGTTTCCAATGTGGAAGAACAGAAAAATGCTGTGAAAAGGGAGTAGAAGACTCAAAACTTCCACTGTTTCCCTCTGCTACTGTCCATTTCCACGACGCCAAACAAGGAAAGCAAGAAAACTGATAAAAATAGGGAAAAGATCTGATTTATCTCTTCAATGTCAATCTAGTATTGTGAAGGACATTTTATTAAAAATCTCACAGGTGCCATTTAGAAATGAAGACGGCCATCGGCTGGCAATGTTAATGCACCGCTTCACTGAACCGTGTTTGGTATTTTACTGAAACTGATGAACAGCACCTGAGATTTTTTTTTTAACAGCACCACTTCTCAGCTTGTTCCATAATCTGTTTGATTTCTCAGCAGGCAGATGGAGATGTTTTTCATTCTTTTCAAAATATGTCAATATTAAATCTGAATATGCATCCACAGGTTTGGTACTATCATAATAATAGAAGGGAAGTGGCTGAGAGCTAAAAATGAAAGCATTCAGGACAGAAAGAGAAACCTGAACACTTGTGGGAAAAGACACCAGATTCAGCCTGCGAGTATAAACTCAGATAAATGATAAATTTAATTTCAATGGCCTTCCCATGGCAAGTTTAAGTTAGCTGGTTCTGAAGCTGAGGTGAGGCTTATTTGAAATGACATGAGAAGAAATCTGTGAGACGAAGAACTGAATCTTGGTTATAGAATTTGCCTCCTTCTCTAGAACAAAAGTTGGAGTTTTTCCCTACATTGGCTACAGTAAATAGGATCACTAAAAACACAGTAGCTTTTACTGGTAGTAAAGAAGGAAACTGAGAGGCAGCATGTAAAATGTAACATACATTATGGGAAAATGATGACACAGACGAAACTCGTGAAAGAGCACATTCTCCTATTGATGTGAAAGCGTTTATGGGCTTTGCATTTTTGATTCACCTTTATCTTCTTTCTAGAGAAAAACAACATGGAAACAGTATGGAAAAATGAGTGATGCCATCAGAGCTTGCTTATAAAACAGAACTGTGTGTCTTTACAATGAACAGGTATTAGAACAGATTTCATTTTGTCTCATTATGTTCTTTCTGACATCACACACGCCCCCACCCCACAATTTTTATCTAGATTAAATTTCTTTATTTGGGCTCCTTTATGTTTTAATACACCTATTTTTCTCTGCTTATATTTTTTTAATTGTCCCTTAATTCCTCTTCATCCAAGGCTTCCTATCACTAAAAAGGGAATAAGAATACTTACTTACCTTTGTGAACTGTTTGAAAAGCAGATGAAGAGTGCTAGCTAACATTATCACTGCTAAGTAACAGCAATTTGCAGTGTATTTCTACTGAGCCAGATAAACATTCTGTGTTTTCTATTAGATGTAAATCAATAATTTGAGCAAATATTAACATTTAAGAAATGTTAAATGAAATATGCAGCAGTTTCCTGGTAATTGGACCAGTTATGATGGATGTTTTGCTTTAGTCAACATCTTATAAATGAACACATTTATTAATTAGGCTATAGGGATTTTTCTTCTTTTTTTATACTGAATGAGAAAATTCTTGGGAGAGTGTGGCTTCTACAAAGATGAGGCAAGTCAATTTATTAGCCTGGGATGACAAACTTGGTAAACTCACTGTGTGCACTTCCTTTTACTTTACTGAAAACCAAACATGTCACAGTCCCCTATTTAGATCACAAAAAGTACAAAAGTGAGACAGAGAAAAGGAACAATTGGTAATGGGGAAATGTTTACAAATCTTACTGTAAAATATGATTTGGACCTCTTTGTATTACAGCATTCATACAGCTGTATTAAGATGTAATAAAAATGGAAATAACTTATGCTTTGAGAAGGATGTCAGGTCAATAAAAATCTACAGATTACCAGAATTTGCTGGTTTCATTTCTTGAAGCCCACTGAGAACTTTTCTCCACTGAGAACCACTGAGGAAATGCTCCTGTAAATAATAAAATCCTGTTGACTGAAAGTAAATAAAACCCACAGGCTTGCTTTCTTGTGACTAATCTACCCTGAAGATTTTTCACTGGTCATTTTCCTGCTAACCCCTACAGTAATCTTCCTGCCATTCTTGGTTTGGGTTTTTTTGGGTGGGTTTTTTTTTGTTTGTTTGTTTTGTGTTTGTTTGTTTGTTTTTCTTTTTTAATGGAGAAGCATAACCAGAAAGTGATCTTGGAACTCACCATAACGTGATCTTTGTACCTTGGCTTCCAGTTGTGTGGAGTTGATCTGTGGTGCCTGAGTAACATGTAAAGAGCCTCTGGGGCCCTGACCTGTTAGTGAACTATCTGAGTATTATTGCTGTAAAAAATTGGTAAAAAAATATTAGAGGAGCGATTTCAGTTTCAGTTTCTCTTCAGTGCAGTGACTCACAGGATTTCTGAAGTAAATGGGTGCAATCCATAATCTTTTGCTGTGAAAACTGTTTCAAACAAAACCAGATAGTTATTGGCAGATTGAAATATATCGCCTTAGGTCGAGTTGCGATATACACAAAATAAACCTGACAGCCCGAGCTCAGTAACTAAGTATCACTTTATCATCTAGATTTCTCCAGTATGTTGTATCAGTTTTGTACTATATTTGCAAAGACTGTACAGCATACAGTGTGCGTCTCTACACATGCACACAAGTATGAACTAACAATATATAACAAGCTTCTATGATTGTATTATAATTTCTATTTCTATAAAATATTTCATAATGCCACGTAAAGAAATTTTTTACTCTGGAATGTTTATATGAAAGGTTTTTTCTTTTAAAAGCCTTGTAATCAACTTTCAGACAAAATCTGTATTTACATGAAAACAACACACTGAGGCAATGGGATCTTCTGTACATTGCAAGGACCCCAGTGGGCATGTTAGTGCCAATGAAAGCCGTATGAGATGGACAGATCAGATCAGATACAAACAAACAACCTGTTCTCACAGAGATCCCAAGTTACAGAAACTCAAGACTCGCATCACCCTGGCAAATGGCACAGGAATAAGAAATAGATGGGCCTCCATGCTCTAAGAAATAACGGATCCCACAAAAAGGAAAAAGAAAAACCAAAATGCTGAAAACGAACTCTAAGTTACCTCCAGTTTTTTTAACCTTGCTTTCTGTTTGCTGTTAGTTATGGGAAAGAAACACTAGGTGTTTCAGTGTTACCACCAAGCGGTATTTTTCTGCAATCATCAGCTGCATCTGAGTAAGCGGAGCTATTTTTAAATCACCAGCCATCTCGCGCAGTAAAGCAATCGCAGAACTGCAGAGTCATGCACAGCATGGGGAATCACTTCTCTTGGTTTGCAGCATCATACAGACGGGAAAGGCATATCAACAGTATCCTATGAATTTTCAAGAGTCTGTGACTAAGTCCCAGTTTCAGACTCTGTCCTTACCCGCACCAAAACGTTCTCTGAAATTTTCCTACAGTTGCACTAACATGGTTAAGTCCAGGTTCAGCCTGATTTCTTTCGGTGGCAAGAAAATTTTATGAAGTCACGAGTACGGCTGTGACAGCCACTTTCCTGGCTGACACATCAATGACCGAACTGGGGACCTCCAGAAAAACAAACGTGATAGTCTTGAGCACTGAACCCTGATAGCTCAAACTGCCGTGTTACAACTTCTGCTTTTTCTTGATTGGCACATAGATTTAAATACTCACTGTGCTTCGTTACACAAATACAACTAAAAGTTCAGAACAATGCAAACTGAAAGAAATCCAACGCCACATCCTACAGCTATATTGTACCTCATTTTCTCAATGAGCATCTAGGAAGTGACATACCTGGTTCATTAAATAGACATGAAATAGCCTGACTCTTATATGTAAACAAGCACGATACAAGAAGAGATAGTCAACTAAACATTAACGTGGCTCAGAGATTAATACAGAAATCAACCACATCTAAATAGAGATGTTCTTTACAGAGGTGTGCTAAGGAAGCCTGGCATCATTTATGGAAGGATATGCACACAGCAGGATGTCACCACAGATATTCTGACCTCCTGACATAAGTTTATTGATGTTTGACATAATCTTTTAGAATTTAGAAATGGAAATGCTAGAAGAGCAACTGCAATAAATGTTGCTGATCCTCTCAGCATATACAGGCTAATCATTTTCAAGCATATGGCAAATTTTCAACTTTCTCTTCTCCCAAATACAGTGCAACACAGACTTTAAACAAAATGCAACAGCAGACATGTGACAAGTAAAATAATCCAAGCTTTTCTTGGGGAAAATAAAATAGAGCAAATGCCATAAGGTCATTTCTGTTACTCTGTGCTATTAGCAGCAGCTCACATACTATGATAAACAAGCTCCTTGTAAACATTCGTGCATTTATTCCGTTATGAAGTTGATTTGCTCCTGCACCCTGATCTCCCAGTTATCCAGCCTGCTTCTGTGTTAGCACGCTCCTGGCTGTCTTTTGGGGATAAAATGACTATGTCTTTAAGAGCATAGTTCAGCGGATTATTTGCTCAATGCTCAGACAATATGCACATGACTCTGCTAATGTTTTTCCTCTTCCAGTAGCCTCACTAGCAGCCTCCTACGAAGGAGAAGTGTGCTGAAAGGAGGAGTTATATGCCCAAAACCACGTGCCAGGACATGTGCTGTGTGCTTCATGCTATAAAGACAGAGATCTGGAGGGCACAAAGCATTACTTTCATTATTTTGAATACCTTCACAAAACAAACAATACCCCACCCTCAGCACCTCAGGGCTGTAGGACAAGTTCTGAATCCAGTGTTTTAATATGGTCCTGTTCTTAATATGTGTAGAGATGTTACAACATCAGGGAGCTTTAAAGGTCTCTGGCTCATTCATCCCAGTCCACTAACAGGAGGTGGCCTGCTAACTCAGAGCTGTGGGTGTCGGGGAGCAGCAAGAGCGGGCTGCTGCACAAGGGAAGACAACCTGAGAACCAAGGAGGACAGCAAGGCAGGCAGGGACAGCGTCCTTACCCATGAAAGCCACGGTCCCACAGGACCCAAGCCAGAAGTGCGGAACAGCTCCCCTGGCAAGAACAAGGGTCAGCCAACAGTCGGGTGTTCGCCAGACGAGTCCCTAGCGAGGCAAGCTGGGGTCAGCTAGACAGGGTCAGGACCAGCAAGGTCCACGACTGGTGTACCAGGCATCCCTGCAGTGCCGCTCAGGCAAGGACCAAAGCTGTTGGCCTGAGCTTAAAGGCAGCTCGTGCTGCAGAGCTGTTGGTCACCCCATCACTTCAACAGAAGGTTACATATGCAATATGGATTGAAACTGAAAAAGTTAAAAGGTCCATGCATAAAAACTTGGGAAGTGAATGAAAGATTGGCTGTGTATATGTACAGTTTTTAAGTTATGTCAGATTTGTATGATCCATCCAATGCCTGGACGCTGTATCGTGTGGCCTGGGAAGCATGGCAATCTGCCAGCTTGACCTTCACAGATGAAAGGTGTGAAGGGGGACTATTCTCAACCCTTTTTGTTACAACCCCCATCACTACAAGCCTCCACAGTGTTGCTGGGTGGTTTTCTCTTTTCAGCAAAGGAGAGAAAATGTGGAAAAACCAGCCTTTTTGCATGGTATGCCTCATATCAGTGGCAGGATGGCTCCTGCATATTAACCAACAACATCACACTTTGGATCACCACCATCCAAGAGTACATGTTTGCATCAAACACAAGTGGTGCAGGTATTTCTCAGTTTGCTTCCATACCAGCTGCTACATGCACACCTCTTCCTCTCTTTTCTTCTGCAAGAACCAAGTAACATCATATTACTTTCAAAACAGTAACGCACATGCAGAGAAAATGAAGTACCCCTCTCACAAAGATTTGAAATTAAGAACCGTAAATGGCAGACATTTATTCAAATTACTCAGCATACCCTTCTGAAGTAAGGAAGTATTTCTGAAATAATACACTTTTGCCACTCCCCATCACATTGCGCATGCTACACTTTGAGAAAGGTATAGCTTCCCCGTTCTGCCACTTTGCTCCACCACATCTCATGATGTATTTAGTTAAACCTATCCAGTCTATGGACAAGCCAAATGGGGCATAGTCACTGCAAGGCTGACATTCTCAGAGTGCTGTGGAGAATTGTGGACATTATCCATTTCCACACATGGGGAAGCCTCTGTACACAAGGATAGGAGCAGAGCGGTTCAGAGGGGCTGGCAGGGTCATTTTCTGCTATCTGCCCACATGGATGCTGAAGACTCCAGGTTTCTTTGTAAGACTAAGTCCATAGCAAGACAGATATGGACCAAATCAGCTTCAGGCTGACTCCTCTGGCAATTGTCGCAGCACTTGTGTGCTAGTAACGAACAGCCCATGAAATTCCAGGCAGTCGCAGCAGCACCCCAGGACAGACCAGCTCTGTACTGAAATGGCAGCACAGAGTTCACAAGCTGCACAACAAGCAAGGACAGCACTTCACTGCTCCACACAAAAGCATCTCTTCTTTCCAACAGGGCATCTGAAGGAGCACAAGACTCTCAAACCGCTCCCGACATAGAGCAGCCAGGAATCACAGAATCATAGAACAATTTGGGTTGGAAGGGACCTTTAATGGTCATCTAGTCCAACCCCCCCCTCCTTTTCTCACAGTGGCCCTCATACAATGTACATGAAGGCCAGTTTCTCAGTTCCATTGCCTCAGCCCAAGCTTATTAGATCCCTCATCTGCAATCCCACTTACAGGCTGCTGCAGGAATACACAAGGATCACTCTGGGGATAACAGCGCTTTGAATGTTGTGCTCTGCCAGAAGAGCTACAGAAAAACCAGTGACACGACAAGTATCGTGGTTTCTTTGTGGCAAAAACATCCTGTAGTTGTTATGAGAAATGCTGGTAAATTTTGAAGGTGTTGCTCTGGCAGAGACCAGTTCCATTTGGCTTATATTACTCTGCAGAAAATGTACTTCTGAAAATTTTGCTGAGGTTTATCAGCAGTCCTGGTTAACAGGGGAGGTCCCAGACGACCGGAGGTTTGCCGACGTGACGCCAGCCTACAAGAAGGGCCAGAAGGAGGATCCAGGGAACTACAGTCCTGTCAGCCTGACCTCGGCACCAGGGAAGATTACGGAGCTATCGCTCCATCTTGAGTGAGCTCACCGGGCAAGTGCAGGACAACCAGGGGATCAGGCCCAGCCAGCATGGCTTCATGAAAGGCAGGTCCTGCCTGACCAACCTGATCTCCTCCTACGACCAGGTGACCCACCTAGTGGATGAGGGAAAGTCTGTGGATGTTGTCTACCTGGACTTTAGCAAGGCCTTTGACACTGTCTCCCACAGCATCCTCCTGGAGAAGCTGGCGGCTCATGGCTTAGAGCGGTGTACTCTTCGCTGGGTAAAAAACTGGCTGGATGGCCGAGCCCAGAGAGTTGTGGTGAATGGAGCTAAATCCAGTTGGGAGCTGGTCACAAGCAATGTTCGCCAGGGCTCAGTGTTGGGGCCAGTCTTGTTTAATGTCTTTATCAATGACCTGGATGAGAGGATTGAGTGCACCCTCAGTAAGGTTGCAGACGACAGCAAATTGGGTGGGAGTGTCGATGCACTCAAGGGTAGGAAGGCTCTACAGAGGGATCTGGACAGGCTGGATGGATGGGCTGAGGTCAACTGTATGCGGTTTAACAAGGCCAAGTGCCAGGTCTTGCACTTGGGTCACAACAACCCCATGCAACACTACAGGCTTGGGGAAGAGTGGCTGGAAAGCTGCCCAGTGGAAAAAGACCTGGGGGTGCTGGTAGACAGCTGACTGAACATGAGCCAGCAGTGTGCCCACGTGCCCAAGAAGGCCAACAGCACCCTGGCTTGTCTCAGCAACAGTGTGGCCATCAGGAGTAGGGAAGTGACTGTCCCCCTGTACTCGGCACTGGTGAGGCCTCACCTTGACTACTGTGTTCAGTTTTGGGCCCACACAGTACAAGAAGGACATTGAGGTGCTGTGTCCAGAGAAGGACAACGAAACTGGTGAAGGATCTGGAGAGCAGGTCTTATGAGGAGCAGCTGAAGGAAATGGGGTTGTTTGGTCTGGAGAAGAGGAGGCTGAGGGGAGACCTTATCGCTCTCTACAGCTACCTGAAAGGAGGTTGTAGTGAGGTGGGGGTTGGTCTCTTCTCCCAAGTAACAAGTGATAGGATGAGAGGAAATGGCCTCAAGCTGCGTCAGGGGAGGTTTAGATTGGATATTGGGAAAAATGTCTTCACTGAAAGAGTGGTCAGGCGTTGGGACAGGCTGCCCAGAGAGGTGGTGGAATCACCATCCCTGGAGGAGTTCAAAAAAATGTGTTGACACAGCACTTCCGGACATGGTTTAGTAGGCATGGTGGTGTTGGGTTGACGGTTGGACTTGATGATCCTAGAGGTCTTTTCCAACCTTAATAATTCTATGATTCTATGTTATTAATGAAGATGGGAAAAGGAGAGGCTGGAAAATGTCTTTCAAGTATAATCTTCTGGTATAGATTGACATTAATCCATGAGTGAACCTGGTCAAGAAACAAGTTTTGTTTCCTGACTGTTCTAAACACCATTTTTTCTATCAGCAGTAGTCAAAGGAATTCTGATCCTATTAGTCAGACGTTACATCTCTAAAATTGCCTTTGTATTTGTACTCTTTTCCAAAGTCTTTTAAGTGTTTTGTCGCTCAAGTATTTTATGCTTCTTCAGCTCATAGTCTTTTGATGTTATATGCAACTTTGAACAAATCTCTTGATATCTCACTGCCTCAGGTTCCCTCATTGCAAACTAGAAAAAAAAAATCCTTGCCTGCTTCTATTAAATGAAAATTGCAAGAGCCATGCAAATGCTACAAAATATTGGTGTCCTCAACCTCTTTTTTTGGAGTAACATTCTTTGCCACTTACTCCTTGTAGTGCGTTTGGTTGGGATGGAGCTAATTTTCTTCACAGCAGCCCATACAGTGCTGTGTTTTACATTCGTGACCAAAAGAGTGCTGATAACAGGCTACTCTTCTAACTATTGCCAAACAGTGCTTGCACAGCGTCAAGGCCCTCTCTGCTTCTCCCTCTGCACACCCAAGGAGTAGGCTGGGGGTGGGCAGGGGGTTTGGAGGGAACATTACCAGGACAGCTGACCCAAACTGACCAAAGAGCTATTCCATGCCACATAACATTATGCTCAGCAATAAAACTGGGGGTGGGTGGTGTTTCAAAAGTAGCCATTGCTCAGAGGCTGCCTGCCCGTCAGTCTGCTGGTGGGAGGTGGTAAGTGATCACCTTTGCATCACTTGTTTGGTTTCTTTTTTTGTTTTTCCTCTTCCCTTATTAAACTGTCCTTAATTCACAAGTTTTTCTTGCATCTGCCCTTCCGATTCTCTCCCCCGTCCTGCTGGGGAGTGGAGTGAGTGAGTGAGTGGCTGGGTGAGGGCTTACCTGCCAGCTGGGGTCAACCCACCACGCTCCTATAGTGCTTCTGAAAATCAGTAATGCCCAAAGCACTTTTCTCCTCAACTGCTAATCCATCATTCGGCTACTGTCATTGTCATGCAACTCCTCCAACTCCACTTCCTTTAAGTTTACAAGAAACCTATAATTTTGCCTACAGGAAAGAACCATGAACCAAGAGTCAGCTTCATTTTCTGGCAAATTCATAGCTTTTCCTTCATTCTGAGACACTTCCAGGAGAGCTCAAAAGAAATAAGAGACAGGGGAGATTATGTTTCATTTTTTAAAGCTGTTGGGTCAGCTAATGACCATCACCATTGTTTCAAAAATCAAATAAAAAAAAAAACTACTACAAGAAGTTGTTTTATCTGTAAGTCACAGTAGTGATGGTGCAAATGTGATGGTCTACAGATATAATAGAAGCAAAGTTTGTAAGGAGAGACAGACCAACTAATCTGAGGAAGCAGAGATGGTCTCAAAAGGTCTTTGTTTTTTTCCAGCTGTATCAGAGGATCTAACAAAAACATCCTCTCTCCCTCCAAACCATACGTCTTGTGTAACAACATTTTAAGTTTGTTAAAAAGGTGTAATTTCAGTAAGTATAAGATTATGACTATTTTTCAACCAGCCTCAGAGAAACAAGCATATTTCCCAAGTCAGTTACATGGAAACCATGACTTCAGTGGATACCTTTAAAGTTCAAAACCAGTGTTTCTGAAACTAGTCTTTTTAAAGGTGTCTGTGTATCTCCACACACTTGAACTGGAATGTCACACTTACTCTAAATGACTTACTCCAGACTAGCTCCCAAAGAAGCAGGTACACAGAGTTTTCAGGTACAGAGATAATTTGTTATTTTGTTTATGCACGGCCTAACGCAATTAACTTTCTCACAGCTGACTTCTGAGCATTTCAGTCATAAGCAGATAAGTATATCAATAAAAAGCTGTAGTGGGTCAGATACTGAAGTCATTCTGTTAACCAGTTTTAAGTCAAAACCTGGGAGATTTTGTCTAAAAATTAAGTAATGCTTAGTGAAAACGGAGTGTGGCCTTCATTCCATGGACCAAATACTTAATATTCTGTAGCCTTTTTGCCTTTAAACCATCTACAGCAATAAATCACTACTATCATTAGTGCAAAATTCAAATGGCAAAGCAAACATAGAAGTTTGACTTACTCAAGCAGTAAACTCAAGGGAAGAGACACTAGAAATTGGTGTCAATCAATTCTCAAATTATATTCTCAAACTCAGTCCATTAGATGGTACCTCTCTATTTGTTCAGTTAAACATATTAGTAGTTTTCATCAGAAACTTTAATGAAAACCATACATCTAGGATTCCCTGTGGTCCTTCCTCTACAGCTTAGGGCAAAAAGACAGTATAATTATTTTGCCAAACAAACAGCTATCTGCCCTAAAACGCACATTAACCCAGCAACACTCACAACATATTGCATAAATGTAATATAATTAAATGGAGAAAGCATTTCATTTCGAGCCAAAAAGATTTATTCCTGTTGAAACAGGCATATTTTACTGTACCACAAGTGTAAGTTCCTGTGCCATTTGGTGATATCTTCAGACAAACTTAGCCACGAAAAAGAGCTGCGGTGGCTTTTCTCAGGAGTTATCACTTTCAAGAAATATGTTATTTTTTCTTATGATTTCCTGATTTATTCTTCTATATATACACACATTAATGACTTGAATTTAAAACTCTGCTGAAAACTGCTTTTCCCTGTCCTGCCAAAATGATTGATGGATTTTCTGTTTTATAGATGGAGCTCCAGAGGAATGTTAGCATGCCGTTTCTTGCCTCTCAGCTGGACACTAATCAGATTTTTGGTAAATGTTGTTACTTATGTAGAAAAGGCATAGTGTGTGGGAGGGGAGGGTGTGGCAAGGACACTTCCACTTTCTTGTTCCATTTACTTAACTCCCCCCAACCCTTCTTCAACATTCTAGTTCTGAAAACTTGTTCACCGCCTAATACCAAAGACATGCTAAGAAGCCTCCACTATTTCTTTTTTCCCAATTTATGTACAGAATTTCTACTCCACTGCAGTTTCTTTTGAGGTTCCCGCTAGTCTTAAGAAATGACCTTTCCCAATCATCCTTTTAAAACAAATATTTAAAATAAAACATTTAAATAAAACATTTATCTAATCAAACTTTAGAGATCTGTTTGCTCTCTAGGTCAGAAAAGATAAAGATCAGAAATGTGTAAACTGATTTTGTTCTAGTTAGAATGAGCGGTCTGGATCAGAGACACCACGGAGCCTGCATTAGGAAGCTTCATTACACAATATTAGTGTATAAAACAAATCCACAAAAAATTAGGTTCTCACGTGCAACCTTTTCTTTCCAGTCTTGCAAATGAACACCTGGCATTTAGTCATACTTAGTAATTTTGTTTTCTTTCCCCCAACTTAGCTACCTTTTTTTCCCCCAGTTTTAGCTGCCTGGTGTTTGAGGAAAGGCACATAACAGAAACCAGAAAACTCACAGTACTCTATATTTATCAGTGCAGAAAATTCAATCAGTATATACAGAATCCCCAAAGAATATGTAATATGGATCATATGTCGAGAATGTCAGAGTTGGGAAGTGTCTCCTGCATCCCCAAAACCAGTTTGTTTGGAGTATTTCAAAGCATCAGTTTTTAGGAATAAATGTCCTATGACAAATACAAGCCAGCGTATAATGCACTGCCCACCAGGAATAAATAGACATGGCCAAACCCCTAAGTAGTTTGAGCAGTACTCAAAGAAGTTACTTGCTTGCAGGTAGAGGTGGTAGCTCTAGTTATCTAAGCCTGTGAGTATGAAAACTGTCTCCAGCTGTTGATAACTTGTGTTCAACAAACAGTTCAACTTCTTACATTCCTGTCAATAAAACTACATCTCAGAAATCAGTTACGCAGTTATGTCTTTACAGAGTTTCCTAAAGGACCAAGCATACTGCTCGAACGTTTCAGATCAAGAGACAGCAACAGCAACAGAAATAAATTCCAGTTTGCAAGGATAGACCCAGTGAACTGGTACTACTGCGCCACAGGCAAACAAAAGAGAAAATGCAAAAAGTAAAAATATCCAGAAGAAGCTAAAGCAGGGCCTGCAATAGCTAAACACTTGGCAGGAGCAGGGGAAATATCCAATACAGGACAGTAAGCCTGCACAGAAAGGCAAATTGCAGCAAAGATCTAAAGCATTAAAGGCATAATAGAAGCCTATTGCTCAGATGTAGACCTGATCAGATGACTTGTGATAGATGTACAAGTGCATATCCTGCTTATCTACCAACACCTACAAAGATGAGACTGAACCATCTCAGTCCAAATAAGTGTGAAAGTAACACTTCTTAGGGAAAAGCAAGAGGACTGCTTTGGATCTGACCAGTGTTATGGCTCTTCATTCCGCTTTAGATTTAGAGCACAGGTCCTGGGACTCTGCCCTAAGCATCAAAACACTTTCAGTTTTGACATCCTCCAAAGTTCAAACCATGCAAAAAGACATGTGGGAAAAAGCTTACATTAGAAAGAAATAAAAACCATTCTATTTTTCTTTACTACACTAAATATTTTTATGTGTATAAACAGAAAACAAGACTGAAAGAGGAATGTTGTGATCCAAATCAGAACCTCAATGCAGAGAGATAGCTACATGTTTGTCAGAGTAGCGCAATGAGTTCACCCAGTTTCAAGAATCGTGAATGCCCTTGAGCTAACTTCTCCATGAGTTTGCCATTCCAACTGTGAAATACGTAGAACATTAAATTATCAGAACATCCAAACAGTAATGTATACAAAGGATGTTTACCCCTTCCCATGTAAGAAGTGTAAACATGGCTGCAGCTTATAATTATCGTTAATCTATCACATAATCACAGAAGCATAAACATTCTATTTGCTTCGCATAAAAATTAGATTCTCAGACGCACAGAGAGCTCTAAGGCATGCTACAAAAGCAGCAGTGAGTATATCAGGTGATTTAATTGGGGAAAATAAACTCCTACTGGTTTTTGTTCCCTTTTGCACTGCACAGTCAACAGCAAAGGAAGTGTGAGCTGCTATTGATTATTTCAGCCTACAGCAGCAAGAGGATCGCTTACTAATTTCTAATCAGTTCTGCTTAGGTTAATCAGCTTAAGGCAATGGAACATTTCGTGTCATTATGTCGTCACTTACCCTCCAGGACAATTAGTGGTGACTCAAGACAATGGGGAAAAATACGGCTTGATTGGCTGGACAATGCCTGGAGTTCATAAGTAAAAAAATACAGTTTCTTGCAAAT
>WEKW01009107.1:59073-103231 GCA_013389905.1 Sula dactylatra
CGGGCACGGCAGGGCGGCGGCGGCCGCGCCGGCGAGCAGAGGTTCTGAGCCCTGCAGCGCAGCCCGGGCCGTCTGACGGGACTTGCTCTATCGCCCTGTGCGCAGGGTGGGACCGTGCTCAAAGCAAAGTCAGCCATCTGTACCCAGCAGTAGTTCCCCACTGCGCTCTGCTCAAGGAGTGAGTTCAAAATCCTGAGCCAAAAACTTCGCATGGCATTATAAATCTTCGTACAACTGTCTTCACAAGGAGGAGGAAAAAGAGTAAAAAAACCCTACATTTGGAAGTTCCATATTACATAGCGAAGACCCTTCTCTTTATTGGGTGCAACAGAACATTTCTTACAGAACAAACGTTCTGTAACATAAACAACTGATGCCACCACTCTTCTTCTGTTAAAGTTTTTTTTTTTTTTTTAAAGTGCACTTAAAAGGATTTTTGTATTGACATTAAGGCAGCACGTTAATACTTGGAGAAGTAACTGGCAAGTCTGGATTGTGAGGAGATAGATTAGGGAAATTGATATCTTTTATGACAGGAAAAAAAAGTCTCAGAAATGCATCCCCTCCCATCCACCACAAGTGGTTTTTGCTACTGTCATTAAGACTTTGCAATGTTCAGTCTGAAATACTTGAAGAATTTTAAAGCACTTCTTTCTACATGAAGCTGCATAAAGGAATTTCCAAACCAAGAAGCAGTACTTAAAATTGAAACAAGTATTTTTGTCATAAGTAATCTCTTGACCTAATGCTTATACAAAACATTTTCCATATATGACACTCACCTAAAATACATTTAAATAAGTTCAGGTTTGGAAATTCGTAACAAGAGTTGATCTATGTTATTGACACTTTGCAGACAGATGACAAGCCTGTGGTATCCAAAGATATTTTGAAGTCTGATGCTGAATGTCTTTATAGCAAAGGGGAAATTTAGCATGATGCTAAAGAATTTAAATGTCAGTAACAAGAACAAGTGCTCTTTCTGTAAAAGTTAGATACTAATTTTATTCTTTTTAGAAATAAATAAATGTTTTATGCCCAATCAGAAACACTGAAATCATTGCCACTGAAAACATTGCCACAACAACAAAAAAAGACATTTTGTGAAGTCAGTGGCCTACATGCTGGCAAAGAAGAGTGCTCCCTGTGGTGTACAGCTTCCATTAGCACTCCGGAAGAACTGGAAGGGTAGAGTTAAGCTTCTACCTGCCTCATGGTCCATGCTGGCATCCAGGGCATTGTTGATTCTGTAGGAGCAGCGCTGCAGAGGTTTCTGTTACCAGCACCTGCTACTTTTTGAGGATATCAAGCACAAGCTGTTTTTGATAAAGTCAGGACTGGTATACTTCAGATGCATGGTGCTAGAGAGTGGTTGTACCACAATCAGCAAGCAAAATTCTTCCTTCTCAAAACACCTACGAAGATGTTAACTTAATGCAGTGCGGATGATCCCACAGAGCTTCTAATTCAATAAGAACATGCGGCAATGAGATACACAGTTGTTTCCTAAGAGTACGTCAGTCAGATCCCCTGACATACCTTGGAGGGTCAGCTATGGCCAAGATAAAGTCAGTGCTGCCGGATGGATTTCATTTTCTGTTTGCCTGTCCTTACCACTCATCCCTTCCTAGGTGGGAAAGTTGCTGTGTACACTCCCTCTGCTTTGTCCTTGTGACAGTGGTAGGCAATGAATACACTTCACTGGTTTTTGATACGATAACTTTCCATTTCCATTTTTTTTTTTTTCGAGGAAAATCTCTACTATCTGGTAATTTAGAATGCAGGACCACTAAGCATTTCTCAGTCTCCATAGTCATTCCTTTTAAACTACTTTGTTTCTTTTAAGTTTCATCTTTAGTTTGTTGCTGCTGAATACCTTTTCACAGAATCTTCCTTAATTTTTGTTTATTGTTTCTCATTTCTTCATTCTACTGACTAGGAAATGCTTGTATAGCTGTCCGAGCAGTTCTTGTTTTTGACTGACTGATCTGTCAGTTCCAACGTTGAGTGATTATACAGAAATGAATTGGATTTATTTTACTTTTTAAGTACTTTGCAGTGAGTATAGGAGCAATGTGGAATTACTGCCATATGGAATTCAGTCTTAGAAAGATTTTTGGCTTTTGAGTTCACCTTGCTTTTAAATAACTTTCCCTCCTGCTTATGTTTAGGAAGTCCAGAAGTTGAATCAGCAACTAGAGGAGAAAAATGGAGAGATACAGCAGATGATAAATCAGCCTCCATATGAAAAGGAGAGAGAAATCTTACGACTTCAGAAGAGCTTGGCAGAGAGAGAGAAGGCTCAGGCCACCAGCGATGTTTTGTGCCGTTCACTCACTGATGAAACTCACCAACTTCAACGCAAATTAGCATCTACAGCAGAAATGTGTCAACATCTGGCAAAACGTTTAGAAGAGAAGCAAAGAAGAGAGAAGGCGAATTCAGATGACCAGACACCTACTGAGAGAGCTAATCAGGTATTCTTACTACTACTATGTTTCTTTAAAGTCTTACTAGCTTCTGAGGTGTTAATTACAATGTGATAGTTGTAACTGGGGAGCGGTGAGAAACATCCCTTTAAATAGTGTCACGTAGGGTGAAAAGACTACTATGGCAAACTCTAAATAATTCTGAGTACCAAAAATTTAGGATGGAAGCAGTTGTCAATCAGTTGTATTTTGGCCATCTTGCTTATCTTGTCATCAGAGGGTTTTTTTTTGGAGAGGAGAGGATCTTGAGAGGTCCCTTCCAACCTCAGCAATTCCATGATTACCATTCTTCCCTGCGTATACAGGAGACTACTACTTTATACCGCAGCATGCTTCTGTGCGTCACTAGATGGTGCTGTGCTTTTGAAGGTGGTATCTCCTGATTACTTGTTTAAGCATTTAAATCACAAAACAAAGGAGAGATATTTTAAAATAGTATTCATATTAAGAACTCTATAGCACGTGGTCTTCTCAGATCAGGATTTGGCTTTGCACGCGTAGTACAGACCTACAGAAAGTTGGCGAGAGAAGAACGAGTCAAGGTGTCTTGCCTTTTTTTTTTTCTTTTCTTTTTGCTCTGGGGTTCCCCCTTGGCCCCCCAGTGCAAGGTGATGTTTCTCTCCAGCAGAGCTGTTTAGAAAAATTGCTTCATGATAGAAATGTGGCACAAATGCCACTGAGGGCACAAAGAAACACCTGGATTTTGGCGTACAGCTGTGTGGCTTTGCCGCATCATCACCTTAGCTGAAGCTTTTCAGTGTAGGGTAGAGGTAGATCATGGTGTTCTGTTGTTCCAGAAATCATGATGGTTCAGAGTCCTTACGTAATTGATGATAATACCATAAGGAAATAACATTAGAGGTGCTGCTGCCTCCAGTAACAGATCAGAGTATTGAGTAGGATGCTACAGCCAATTGTCACAAAAAAGAATAATTTTGTCTCACGCTTTTACTGCTATGTAGTGGCAATGCTGTGTTTCACATGACCACTCATCTATGCTTTTGTGATAAACTTTATACGTTGCTCACTTCTACTTTGTAAAGCATCCCAGGAGCATTTCCAAAGAAAACTCATTCACGTTAAAGTTACTTGTAAAAAATAGTTAGAGATTGACTAGATACAAGAAAAAAGGAATTTTTAAGGGTCTTGAAGCATTTAGTATTATCATATTTTACGTATAATTGATAGACAGGAAATTGATTGACTTTGATACATGTAATAAGTAGCTAACCTTGTACAGTGGGGACTTCCCTATTGAAGAAGAGAAATTTCAGATGCAATTACTAGCTGATTCTAGGGAATTTTGTACAAAAGTGTTCTATATTACTCATGTACACCGGGGGTTTTTTTAAGCAGATGTCACAACTGTAAAAAAGGGGTATCATTTTAGTCAATTATTTAGCAAGCAGGGTTTTTTTCCCCTCAGTAATTTCTTCCTACTACTGGCCAAAATTGACAGTAACAACAAAGCAAGATGAAAGCATATCTGTGTCTCTGTCATGCATTCCCCCACTCCAAACAAGTAGTTTCTAAGGAGTTCGTGTAAACTGCTACGGTTTGTTGTCATCAGCGTAGACCTTCATGAATGTAAAATGTGTGGTATTTTTCTTGTTACCTTGAGCAGGCTCAGAATTTGGTAAGAAAGATACGTTTTTATGACACCACTCAGATCTATTTAAAAGCATACCAAGATGGTAAAAACCTGAGTACATTTTTGCTTTGCGTATTAATAACAAAAGCAGTAGGCTATACTATTACTGTTTAGAAATATACTACATAGAAATAAGTAGACCTAGATGTATGTATTTGTTTCACTGATAGCAAATAGTTTTAGAGAAATTTAAAAAAAGATTATTTCCAGTTAAACAGCATAGCTAAGTAGCATTTGGGATTTTTATGTTAAAGTAACATTTCCTTTATCTGAAAATTATAGCTTTTAGACAATGAATCTTCACTTCAAGCTCTTATCTGCAACCTACAAGATGAAAACAGGATGTTAAAAGAAAAAGTAGCTCATGTGAGTACTTTCATTTTGTACAAGATTAAGACTTGATTGAGTATTTTGAATTACAGTAAATTTGGAATAGGTAAGGCCTGGTTAATCTAATTAAATAGCCGTTTAATGCGAGTCCAGAATTTTTCAGTCCTTTCAACATGGCACATAGTCTTTGTTCCCTTAGCTAAGAACAACTTACTACATTAAAAATAATGTACTGGGTGGTTTTTTTGTTAAAAATACATAGCAGAAGAAAGTAGTAGTTGTGTTCCTTCCATGCATCAGTATTCCACCTCAGGAGAACAGCACTAGGCCCAGGGTGACCCCCAATCCCTCCCATTCCTTATTATTTAATACCATCCCCCTGGATTGCTGAATGGGGAAGGCTGCCCGTGAAGAGCCTGGCTTGTAGCATGATCATCATCTCCTGTGAAGTGGCTTATCCACACTCAGCGGTTGAGTTAGCATATTATCTTTTAGAGAACTTTGGTCCACAACATATAGACAGTCTATGAAAGCTTGGCAGTTTGTGTCTTCATGTTCTTCATGACTCTCCTGGGTAATCTTTCAGGTGGAAGACTTAAATGCAAAATGGCAGAAATATGATGCAAGTAGGGATGAGTATGTGAAGCGGCTCCACTTGCAGCTAAAAGAAATGAAGTCACAACTGGAGCAGCAGCACGGCATAACTTCAGCACAAATGAATTCTGACCTGATGCACAAGGAGATACTCCGGTTAAACAAGCTACTGAAAGAAAAAATGAGTGAATGCATAAAAACAAAGAGAGAATTAGAAGATGTGAAGAAGGCTAGTGAAGGAGATAACGAGCGCATACAAATGCTGGAACAACAGGTGATTAAGTTTCTCTTTCCTAGAGAATTCTTAGTTTCTCCCCAGACCACTGAAGTCCAAGGAGGAAAAAAATGAAATTACCTCTTTTGACACTTGCCACTTGTCCTGCCACATTTGGCTATAGGGATACTCCACAACACAGATTTAAAGGAAACTCGCTGCTTAAAGTATTGTGTGCAGTTCTACTGGCTTTAATACAAAATATTAAAAGGTCTGAAAAAGAAATACAAATACCTTTAAGGTACAGATATGATAGAGAAGATAATATTGAGATTCTGGGAATAAGTATTTACAAGCAAAGGAATTACAGCCTCAACTTTTTAATCTAACCTGCCAATGCTCTAATTTATAAAATGTTAACATAATAATTCGTTTCCAGGTCCTAGTTTATAAAGATGATTTCACATCTGAGAGATCAGACAGAGAACGAGCACAGAGTAAAATACAAGAGCTTCAGACAGAAGTTGCATGTCTGCAACACCAGCTAGCAAGAAGACAGGTAAGAAAGCAACATGCTAGTTTTTCAATTAAAGCATGTCAGCAGAATTCAGGACTAAAACATACTTCAAAATACATTTTTAAAAAATCTTAGTACTTCTAAAACCATTTCTGGTCAGTGCAGCTATCAAAAACTTACATTATTTCATAGTCTGAGTTCTAGCAGAGATGCTTCCCAATACACATGTAATAACCCGTTCCAGTCTATTTGCCTTCTATTTTGGATCAACATAGTAAGGGGGAATTCTTAGAGGGAAAGATGGCCATGACTCTTAATAATGGCATCTTTAAAGGAGCATGCTGCCTATATTCTGTGTTTTCTACAAGCCTTCTTTAAAACTATATTAATAAAACTGCAAAAACTGATGCATACTTTATTTACAAATCTTCTGACAAGAACATGAGCAGTGTTTCAGATACAGGTGATGAAATACTGTTAAAGAATCTCTTTACTGCACCTTTCTCAAGAGCTCTTCTTTTTCTTTCTAGGACTCAAGAGACACAAGTAGTCATTTCAGAGTTCACATTGGTAACCAAAATCATATGTATGTACAGACGAACGTTGAACATCTACGAGGCAATAGCCCGGGCCAAACAGGCATGAGAAGAACATCTTCACAGTCTGAACAAGCTTCTCCTCCTGCGGACAGTGGAAACTCAGGATCCGAGGGCAGGGCACAGGGTGAACTTAGATGCCCTCATTGTATGAGGTTTTTCAGTGATGAACTCAGTGATGAATTCCTCAAGCATGTTGCTGAATGTTGTCAGTGACCACGTGATGTGAGGCATGTAAGTTGATCACTACTTTATAGACAGTAAAACTTTGCCCTGTACATATCTCCTACAGTCCTAAAACAGAGTAATTCAAATGGACAGCTCTTAGGAATTAGGAGGATGAACAATATCTACCTCTTATTTGATTTCACCTTCTCTTGGACTGTATGAAAGACTTCAAAATAAAGCAGAGTGTTTTTATGAAGAATTATTTTTGACAACTACAAGGAAGGGAAACATAATGCAAATTCTACTACAAACTAAACTGAAACTTACAGTGGTAGTTCGCTTCAGAGTGCAGCTTGACTCGTATTTGAGTCTAATTCTTTACAGCAGTCTGAAGGCTTGTGAGAAGAAATGACTGAACTTGAAATTTTTCTCCTCTTCCAAAAAATGTAGGCTAAAGAATGGGGGAGGAGCATTTTGGCAGAAGATAGGAAAAATCTTACTGTGCTTTTTCTGGATTAAAAGCAATAGTATTTTCTTGTCTATTGAGGCTGAACTTTCAGACACCATCTGAAAATCCTTGTGTTCGAATGAAAGCAGGAGAAGCAAAGAGAACATAAAGGGGCTGGTTATTGACTAAAACTAGCCTGTCTTTTTGCACAGAAACAATGCACAGATATTTATTTTTTTCTGTGCCATAAGTATTTTACACATTTGTAAATGGGTATATGTGTAATTATTGATTGTATTCCTATTTCACCTAAGGGTTATTTTTATAATAAAAGTGATTGTGCAGTTGCTTTACTACATTAGTAAAGTGGTCAAAAATCTCTTTCAGTGTAAGTATTTAAATGTGAAATAGTATAGTTACTGGGACTAAGGGTTAACTAAATGTCACGAGTTCAGATAAGAGTTATGTCATTACTTCAGTGATAACCAGTGTTTTGGACTACTTTGAAACATGTTGAAAAATCATTCCTCATTTATGAGAGGAAGAATGACCTTTCAGATATACAAGAACACATTTAACGCCCTACCTTGCCACACATCTGTGACGATACCAATGTTAGCTTCAATTTCTTCTTATCCTATCTACACTAGAGATAACTTTACCAAATAGCAGACGACTGTTTTGAGAAGAAGTATTAGAAGTTAACATGTACAAATGTAACAGGTTTTCTCAGCCTTGGCACTAGGTTTTTCTCACCGTGTCAGAGCTGGAGGTAAGGACGAGATACAGACAAGGTAAAGGCCTAGTGAAACCATGACCTTTCATAATTAAAAAGAAAACTTAATTTGTATAACACCACCATCTTTTGCTTTTTTTCCTTCCCAGTACTACACTTTAGGAGGATTGTGGGTATTTTCCTTGATATTTCCTTTTCATGATCCTGTTACAGCCCCAAAGGAAGATGATGGTTTATGCCAATGCTGCTTTAGGTAGGACACTACCGAAAAAGATGCATGGGCCATTGCATGCAGTGTGCAGGCGCCATGGTTCTTATTAATCTAATCTTGAACTGATTGTAAACCTGTGATTGATACCTAGCTGTTTTATTTTCCCCAAGATGACATACACAAACATGCAGAAATTTTTTTTTTTTTTTTTAGTGACCATTTTATACATTGCCTTTTAAGGACTTAGAGATCAGATGCAGCCCACAGAATATAGGCTGAGAAACGTATGATTAAACTTCCTGTGGCATAAGCTAATCTTACCTTTCTGACTGTTCTCATTAGACAAGCCTTGTTTACAGCTTCAGTGTACACCAATACTATATTGCCAGTGATTGATAGAGCAGAATATGGACTTTTTTTTTTAGTTATTCACAAGATAGTTACAAAGACAAACACAACAATAAAGGAGGTTAGATCTTGACAGTGCATTGTTTTTTATTGCATCTAAGATGATCACTGCTTTAATATACATCAGTCAGAAGCTCAAATCTGCTTTAGGTTTCCACTCATGTTAATCCTTGTGGGTATAGGTGGACAGACTGACCACAGCTATTAGAAATAGATGCAAGAATTAGATATGAGAATCTGCAATATGCAGAAATTAATAGTACATATTCTTGTAGTTTTAAGACTGGTGAATTAGTCCCCTTGTCAGAGCAGAGATTAGAGTCTGAAGCCTGGGAAAGGAGGGCACTTCAGTGCTAGATATATCTCCATAGAGGACCACACTGGAGCAACAGACACAAACAGGTGAAGTTACATGTCAAGCACAGATTACAGCTACCACCTAAAGCTGTGCAATGGAGTTTGAATACCTGTAGCAAAAATTAGGACAGATCTGCTGGTTTTCAGTATAAAAATACCTCACTTCAGAGCTATTTTATTTTACCATTTCCTACTGAGTTTTTTTTTTTCCTAGCTGGTAAAAAGCCTTACCTATTTCTTTCTTGTTTTGTCTTAACCAAGAAACCAGTTACTGTGAAGAACTACCAGTGTCTCACATGCAAATATTTGTTTCAGATTATAGGGCATAAACTATTCCTCCTAAGAAAACCTGTCTGTTGCCCAGTGCATTGGCTTTTACACCAAAGAGACTGGTAGAGCTCTTGAACAAACAGAATAAAATGTTTACTTGCCCTCTCCTCACCAGGCAAAGCAGACACATCAAGGCATTCCAAGCAATTACCACCACCACCTACATTCAAAATTCAGGTTCTTCAACTTGTAGACCAGAATGCATTACAACTGTCAGCTCCACCACCTCAACATTGAAGTGAAAGCAGCCAGGAATTCACAGAATTTTTTGGACCCTTTAAATTAAGGAAAGCTCCTTCTGGCCTCACACCGGTTTTCTCTACCACTTGGATGGCTGTCCAAGTAGTGCATGTCTTGTTTGGTTAAACATTAAAAAGAACCCAGCTCCTTTCCCAAAAGGAAGCAATAAAGGCATATGAGTAAAAAAGTAACTGCATAAAATGAAATGAACTTCAACAGCATAAACTTTATGAACTTTCATTATCTGTTTGTACCCCACTTGTTCACTGAAACACACATGATCTGTAAAACTGCAGAAACAAGTCCTCACTCAAGAGACTCTTGAAACCGTACAGAGAACCTATGTGACCATGTGGGACTCAGTTCCTTATTTGCTGTATTAGTAACAAAAGGCATCCAAGGTAACTGAATCCTGTTATCAGGCAAAGTTAACACCCATTCAGGCTCCTGTAAATCTCTCATTGCTGATGAGCAATGCCCGTACTGGAGAGACATGCCAATACTAGAAGACAGACAGAGGTACCTCTGTAGGTCCAGGGAGGCTGGGAGGAGGCAGGATAACTGTCTCTTCTGGGACTTGTAGGAATGTGTCTTAGTGTATTTAGAGCTGCCAAGATGTATTTGTCTAATTACCTTCAGGATTAGTCCATCCCTTCTCCTAAAATTTCTCCCTCATTAGATTACCTTCCCTCAGTTTTGCTCTCCAAACCAGCCTGAGTTCAGACCCAGGACAAGCTCAGAGCTCCTGAGCAGCTGTCCCACCAGCTTCCAGACCGTATATCCTCCAAGTGCTGGCAAGCTGGTTCTCATTACTCCTGGACCTAATTATAATGTATTTTGCTTGGGATTTTAAAGTAAATGCTGTTTACTAATAACTATGCTGGTTGCCATGCAGAAGTAGGCCCTTAGCACACAATCACAATAGCAGCTGTAGGCAAGACTGACTCACTGAATCTCAGAAAATACAGCTGGGAGAAGCCTCAGAGGTTGGTCCCCAGCCCAAAAGCCCCAAGGGAGATAAGCTCAACAATAATGCTGTCTTTTGTAGCATGGGCACTATAGAGTCTAAAAAGCTTCTCAAGTCTTCTGCAACTTTTAAGGCAATGTCTGCTTCCCCCTCCAATGACTTAAGACATCACATCTTTTCAAACAAGCCTTAAATGATGCCTCAAGACTCAGTGCTCACTAATAATAAAACCGACTACAAGAATAAAATTTGTTCAAGAAGCAGATACCTATGCTCTATGGTATTTTTTTAAAACTTCCATTTCCTGTGGCTTTGCTGTATGTGTATATATAGAAAGCAAGGGAAATTCCAAACAAGATGCCACACCATTGTACTCAGAACAGCAGTGCTTCTCATTCTAAAAAAGGGAAGTCTCAAATTCTTTTTCTACAAAATCTATGTGAATTCAAAGTATGCTGTAGTAATATTTCTTAGTATCATGCTCCAGTAGCTATCAGCTGGTGGGGGTTCAGCTGAAAGCCTAAAGCATAAGAAATACTTACAAAGCACTAGGGCAACCCAGCAGGACCTCAGCAGAGGGATGGGGTATCAGATTAAGCACTCCTGCCTTCTCACCTGATGCCTCAAATCACTCACTAAGGGCAAAGCACAGCCCAGCTCTCTCACTGAAGCTTTCCTTGCCCCCGGCTGCCCTAGCTGGGGGTGTCAGAGCTCCAGCAAGGTCGTGTGGGGGTTTACAAGGTGCTGCAGCAACTGCTGAAACAGGGGCTCATGAAAGGCACCAACCATCCCAAGGGGCACAGCCTCCACTCCCGCTGCTGCTCAGTGCACTCTTCTCCTTTCTCTTTAGCATGTCCACTTTTTCCTCCTTTTTCACATTTACTGGTAAGAAGCTGTTGGTGCAGGAACACTTCACAACATGCACTGGATGTATGGTGTCTATGGTGGCCAATAACCTCCCTCAGGACCTTGAGATATTTCCATAGCAGATGGAGATCCATTGTGAACAGCACTGAACCAGACGGCAGGTTACGAGACAGCTTATTTCTAGAAGGCACCAAAAAAAACCCCCATTTGAAGCGTGTACTTGGCTTAACCACTCTTGTTCCCCTGACCGTCCTTCCCCAGGCCAGCCCCCCAGCAAGCCTTCTGGTTGATGGATGGGCCGAGCACCCGTGAGCAGGGCAGCTCTGGCTGCCTGTGCTGACACCTACCCACTCTGTGTCACAAGAAGTCACCATACCTGAGGCTTTCACACTCTAATTTCTCAAGAAGTGGGAGGGAGGAAAGAGCAGTGGGACCCAGTTCTGCAGTGCCTGCAGATCCACCTCTATCCCCTCTCTGTCACCACTGCAATCCCCTCTCTCCTCTCCTCCCCCATCCTGCACTCACCCAATCTCTTTGTCAAATCTGTCTTCATACAAAAAGCAGCTTGTTTGTTTGTTTGTTTTTAATTGCCAATAGACACCTTCTTGGTTACACGCAGATATCACAGGCAGTTTTTACAGGAGGGGCATATGCATTTCCAGGCAAGCCTGGTGTCTGCCCTGCCAGCTCTATGGCCAGCACGAGCACACCCCATGCCTTGCTGAGCTTCTTGGTTCCTGCTGCAGCCAGACTTCCTCCAGGCACGTCCCAAACCTCCCCTGCACAGCTCAAAATGGCATGGCTGAATGGGGCAGCGGTTTCACAGCTCGATGTCCTGCTCCACGGCGGTCCAGACTCAGGCGATGCCTGGGGTTACCTTCTCTGCCGAGACAGAAGCCCATGCCAAGGGAGTAGTGCCTTGCTGGCACAGAGAGCAAGGTGCCAACCTGTGGTCTCCCTCCAGCTGTGCCCCCGCAGCCCTCCCTGGGCCAGGCCAGCTGCAGTTTTTGCGAGCCAGCCACCTGCGCCTGCCACCTGGGCCCTGGGCTGGGAGGAGGGCCACAAGCACACGTACCAGCTCTGGGATCAGCCCCACTGTGACTAGTCCCACTCACAAAGCCCTGGGGATTTTCCTGCCTGGTGCAAAGCAGGAAGCAGGTCTCAGACCACGCTACAGGGCAGGGTCTCCATCTCACTCGGAAGACACAGTGGGGGAGGTGAGAGGAGCTCAGATCTCCTTGGACTAAACGATCCCAGCTCATACGAGGCAGGAAAGGAGTAAAGAAAGGAGCAAAGAAAAGAGCTCAGACACCCACAGAGGAATCAGCCCTCATTCTGACCATCACCACCACATCGCAAGAAAGCTCAGGCATCCAGAGAGGCATGCAAAGGTCCACAGACATTCGAGGAAGAACATCATCTATGAAGAGACAGGGGGACTTGGTGGGATGTGAAGTGACTCACGCACACCACAGCTGAGCACAGTCTAAAAAAGCATCCTACTCCTTCCCACCACCTGAACTTGCCCTCAGCGATGCAGATCTAATGTAGTGGTTCTCAGCTCCTCTTCTGACCTCAGCACTGAGCACCTGCTCTGCCTTCTGCAAGGCCTGTTCTTACCTCCCCAGGTGGAAGGACACAGCTTTCCCAGGTGCGACCCACAACGACAGCTGGGAACCAGACATCTCTGGAAGGAAGGGGATCTGCCTTTGATCCTGGCTGCTTTGATAAGGGGCTTTTCTGCCCTCCACCAAAACCAGTCTCAATTTGAGTCCTAAACTTGAGTAGTGGTTGGTCCTTACCAGCAGAAACATGTCACCCACAAGACACACATACTGAGTGCATTTCAGGAACTGGTCCTTGAGCATTGAGTGCTCTGCACTACCAGAGCCATCGAGCAAGCCCCATAAGAGACCTGCTGTAGGGTCCCTAGAAAACAAGAGCTAGAGCGGTTCCCATCCTTAATGGAATCCAAGACTTGTTTGAGCACTTCGCAAAAGCCCACCTCTGCCCCTTGCATATCACAAGAGGACAGCAAAAGCAAAGAGCCAGAAGAGCAACAGAAGCACAGAGAGGCGAGTGGGGCAGAAGTCCACCAGCGGCCTGCATCTTCCAGACCCCTCCTTACTCACAAAATGGCATGACTCCTAAAACACACCATATTTTCCACTCTGTTAAGTGATGCACTGAAACGGCACCTGTGACACACAAGGTGTGGTGGGCAAAGAAAGGATGTGTTTTTAAGGGGGGGGGAATCTTTCCCCACGTTTCAGTACCTCGGTGCAGGGCCACCTGGGCACAGCAGTGGGGAAGGTCTCCTTCCCAGTGACAGCTCTCCAGCAACACATGTCCTCTGCTACGAGGCCAGCAAACCTTCACTGGGAGGGACAACTTGTACCTGTAGTTAAGGATCAACTAGAAGCCAACTGTGAGTGTGCATGAGATGATTCTTAGGATGAGGGAAATGTCGCCTGTCGCACAGCAATGAAGCAGAGATGTGCAGGAAGTCTGCCTGTCTGTGCTTCGCTGCTGCACAACACAGAGGAGGGGCATCACACCGAATGCAACTGCCCGGAGAGAGTACGAGGTCTAAATGTTGTGAAAACTTGCATCTATCAATGGCAGGAGTGGGAAAATATAAAAGTCTTTTCATTTACTGCAATTACAAAATTCATTAATGAGGTCTGTGGTGATCTAGTCTAATGCTCTTAATTGCTCTTAAAACAACAGCCTCCCAGTTGCTAGTATTTATTTGGCGAGGATGCTCTTTGCTGGGTGAGCATGTTGAGAGGGGAAGATATGTGAGAGTCCAGAGCACGTGAAGATCCTACAGAACAATGGCTACAGCCTGCAGGAAGAGCAAGCGAAATCCAGGAGGCTAACCTGGTCACTACAGAGCTGTGTCCTGAGAGCACCTTTTAAACAGGAAGCTGAAACTCACAGTACCAGTAATTGCAAGGTCAGGCCTAAAATTAGCCTTGAAAAGCAACCCTCTGAAGAGAGGCTGAAGTGATATAGATGAAGGTAACATGGCATCACCAGGGAGTGATCAGGGAATGCAGTGATTTGCAGGGAATTTGAAACTTGGGTGTAGCAGGCAATAAGCATGCATGTGCAGGTACACACACTTGTGCTAAAAAAAGGGATTTTAGCCTTTATTAGAGGGTGAGTGATGCAAAATAAGCTCTGCTTCTGAGCTTGCACCTCTTGTTTGTTTTATAAAGCAGAATTTGGACAGCTCCCCGATGACTCTAAAATAGCTTTAAAACCACAAGTAATCTCTTTTAATAGGACTGAGGAGGCCAGGCCCTCTCTCTCTCCTGAGCAGTCTAGTTATGGATCATCAGAACCCACTTTTGCCCTATTCCAATCACACTCAAACACAAAAACTGTTCTTGGGGCAGGACCCAGAGCCTGTGACACTAGCCACCCCAGCTGAGGGCCTCTAATTGCCAGGACACTCAGCTTGGCCCCAAAAGCACCACAGGATTGCCCTTTTTGCCTCTTCAGGTACCTCTTGTATTATAGAGATGAGTGGTCATCAAAAGGCACTTCATCTCCACTTTCCCATGTGGCACTTGTGAAGTTTCACACCTTTGCAGGGCCAGTCTTCTTGCAAAAAAGATATTCCAAAATATACAGGACACAGATTGTGCCTGGTGGTGTGCTGGGACTGATGGGAGGTCTCTGACAGCCCAAAAGATTTGTGCTACATGCGAACCAGGAATTCATCTCCCAGGAAAGGGGCGGCTCTGCAGCACTCGCCACTGAGCAGAGAGGGTCTGGAAAGGGGAGTAAGGTGGAATTTGTTTGAAAGAGACACTGAGGCAAAGAGGTGAACTAGACCAGGGTGTTTTAGAGACAGTTGTGTGCACTAAGTCATCTTTTTAGATGAATCGCTGTGGCCAAAACTAGGAGCCAGTGTGAGGTGCAGGCAGGCTTTCCCCTCCCACACAAGATCCATCCTTTGATAACCAGACGCGGAATCCCCTAAACTCTCTGCATGGTGACAGCTCCTGGGGAGGCACAACGTGCAGCGGAAAAAATTGATGAGCACAACCACCTCATCACCGTCACCCAAAGACTGGGCAACAACTTATTTTGTGAACTGTTTTGAGGCTTCATTTTGTTGCACCTACACACACCGGTCACATGGCACCACACCCCCTCCTACAAAATGTCAATGTCTTCAACTCCTAAGAATAACCTTTGGGCGGAAAAAATAGAGTGTGCTGACCAGTGTAACTCCTGTGCAGTGGGCTTGCACCGGTCTTGCCTTTTTCCTCAACTCAGGGTTTGTGCTCACCTCGTCCGAGGTTTCCTCCTGGTGGCATGTCCTTGACAGGCCATGGGCAAATACTAATTTTTACCTCCGTGGTTTCCAGGTGACTCTCTCAGGGAAAGTTTACTGGAGCTTTATTCTTCCTGAAATGGCAGCAAAGCTGAATAACCACTTCCTCTTAGCACAGCTGAGGAACTTCAAATGTGCAGCGTTGCAAAACAGCGTGAGGACACTCTCCCTCCTGCCTCTGCTGTACTCTCTTGCATGTGTTAATATCAGTTTACACACACTCGACAGTAACAAGGTTGGGAAATACTTAAGCAGTAAAAGCCACTCTCACAGCCTGGAAAGGCAGGCGAGCGCTACCTTTTACTCTTCCCTGCAGTCAGCTTGTGCCTTTGCGTTCCCAGCAGCTGTAAACAACGCAGATCCTGCAGTCACCAAGATTTATACCTGGACCTCTTTTAGAGTCTGGGCAACTGAATGATTTTGAGCCAAGCCCCAAAAGGATGCCCGCACTAAACATACTTGCAAGTATTTCTGTTTTGCTGCAGTAGTGCAAAAACTACTGGTGAGAACAGATAATAATGTCTAACAGATTTTCACAAAATTGATCTCTTAGGTTGCTTCCTTAACCAGAGGGGCACATAATGTCCCCAGTGTCTACAGAAAAGGACCCCAACGTCTGTAAGTAAGAAGCTGAGCTTGTGTACCTTTTCAGCGATTCTTCTACATCTTTGAGCAGTTTGTCTAAAGCTGGTGTTAATATTGTTATAAGGCTAATATTAAAGTGGCTGATGTTTGGCTGGACTTTAAAAGTCAAGCTCCAGTCTCCTCTATGCAGCTTTCAATTCAGGGAAGACAGAGGGCTGTGACTCATTTAAGTGCTGTGCTTTGTGGCACTGTACACAACACAAGGGCATCCCTGCAGTTTTTCTAGAGATGGTGCTAATACAAACCAGAACAAGCCTTCTGCAAACAGTGTGACTATTTTGAGATCGTTTCAATGAGACAACCCTGTGATTTCATGGAGAAAGCCCTGGGCTGCATACACTAAAAATCTCAGCCTCAGGTCACCCATACAGCCACTTTGTATGGTGACAGGGTACAGACTCCATTGGGGCTGCTCTTTCCATAGCTTTCCACACTATTTAAATGTTTTTCCTCCCTGTGGCTAACAAAGAACAAGCAAGCAGGAAGGCCTGGTTCTGTACCCAAGTTGCCTCAGCCAGTTTTTGCAGAGACCAGCAAGTCGCATCCACTTGCGCTTTTAGGTAGTCACCAATTCGACATGCCTGGGTTGAAGAGGCTAACTGAGGCCGGATGCACTGCTACAGTTTAAGGCTATGCCCACATTTGGGGGTTATGTACTTAATTACAACGATCGTGCAATTTTTTAAGTGCATTAAAGAAAATTCACAACTTTGAAAACTCTATTGACTAAAAATCCCAGCTATAGAACAAAGAGCAAGTCTCCAGCACACCCAATCCCATCGCATTACTGATGTCCATGAACAGGCTGTGGTTCAAAACCTGCCTTACTCAATATGTCAACACCTCATTAACACCTATTTCCAAACAGGCATGGTTTGAATAGTGAAAGGTCAGCCACTAATCAGTTCACTTGTAGTAGCAACACAACCTGCAACAGCCATTCAGGTCTTCAGTGCACCAAACCAGTAGAACCTGTAGCTACACAGTTGTTTATACTGGTGCAATTACTTCAATCACTGATGCAATTGCTCATGAGTCTAGATGAATCTGATTTACACAAGAGGCTGACACCTGAGGCAGGTAACAAACTCAGATCCCAGTGTAAGCAGTGCAGGATCCTTCACACTGAGAAAGCTAGAATCTCTTTGAAGCAAGAGCTGTAGACTACAGGTTCAGAAAATGTCAACTTGTGTTTGTGTGTCTGGAGTCTGGGATTTTCACTCCAGCTCTTCACAAGTGAGCGATCAAATATGAAAGAGGGTAATATAAACACATCAAAAGGCTATAAAAGCTTACTGATTTAGGAGCCAAGACTGACCATGAAGGAAGGAATTTTTAAGAAATAAACAGTAGAATAGTTTTTAAGCAGGCATTAAATCAATAATGGAAAATTTTGTATGCATGCAAGAGCACTGATAAGAATTAAACTTCACAGAAAAGGACATGGGCATGGAGCCAGTACCTAAAGGAAACACAGAAAGAAAAACTTACCGGAACTTCTGAATTAAGACAGCAGGTCTAGGCGCGAATTATTTGTCTGAATCAAATTTATGACTCTCACAATCAATGGTGAGTTTGCAAAAATCACTGAATAGTTGAGCTTGGGGATAGGAAGGTCTGAAGATCGTCTAGTCCAACCCCCCCCTGCTCAAAGCAGGGTCAGCTAGAGCAGGCTGCCTGGGGCTGTGGCCAGTCAGGTTTTGACCATCTCCATGGATGAAGAGTCCACAATCTCTCTATGCAACCTGCTCCTGGGTTCAGTCACCCTCACAGTGGAAAAGTTTTTGATTATGTTTAAGTGGAATTTCATTTATTTCAACTTGTGCACATTGCCTCTTGTCCTGTCACTGGGCACCACTGAGAAAAGTCTGGATCAATTGGCTGTACAGCCTCCACAGCAGGTATTTATACACATTGGGAAGACCCCCCTGCGTCTTCTCTTCTCCAGGTTGGACAGTCCCAGCTCTAATCTCTCCTTGTTTGACAGATACTCCAAGGCCTGAATCATCCTTGTGGCCCTTTGCTGAACTCTCTCCAGTATGTCCATGTCTTCCTTGTACTGGGGAGCCCAGAATCAGACTCACTGCTCCAGATGTGTCTCACCAGTGCTGAGCAGAGGCGAAGGATCCCCTCGCTCAACCTGCTAGCAACACCTAGCCTAACAGCAGCCACCTTTAGTACAAGGGGCACACTGATGGCTCGTGTGCAACTTGCCTACTAGCACCTGAGGTCAACCCCAGCTTGAGCTATTTGACACCAGTCAAGCGAAGAAAAAAAAAAATAAAAAACAACAACAAAAAACCCCAAAAGAACCAAACACCAAAACACTAGTTGATTATGATGAATTATTGTTAAAAAATAGACCTATTTCTCCCTTTCTCCTGCCCCCCGTCTGACCCCAATCCTGAGAAGGACTTTGTATATTTATTTATTGAATACTTTGAATGTGACAGTTAAGATATACAGGTATATAAATACCCTATGGAGATACAGAGGAGACACCTAAAACCTGAGCTAAAACACTAGACAAAGAAGTGACACACTTATCTCAGGAACCAGAGCTGAATATTCAGAAAAAGAGTATATTTGGCATGGCTTCTAAAACAAACACTTCTTTAAGTGTTTATAAGAAAGACGACGCAGTCCATTGTTGGCACGGATAGAGGGTGAAGAGGAAGGAAAGAAATCTTCCACTTCTTTTTGGCAGACTCTAGAAATTCCTTAATTCAAACAGACTGGTAGAAAGTGAGAGAGCCTTGAAAACCTGGGAGGTCTAATGCAGGTGCGTCTTTATAACTAGGTCCCCTAAATCACAGCAAGTGAAATCCTGAGGGTATGGTTCCCCTATACATACATTGGACCCTGACCCTCTCCTGGCTGGATATTGATCAGAGTTATCCCTTCTTTCCTGGCTTCACAGTCCATGACATTAGTACTTTTTTTGCAACTTGTGAAGGTTTTACGGTAACTCTGGGGTACAACAACTGTTTCCGTTCTTTTGTTATGTCCAATTTCCTCACGGCTCAATTGGATAAGTTTTCTAAATTGTTCTCTTTGTGGCTGATCTCTCATTTTGTGAATACGATGAATCACACCAGACCATGTGCAAACTAGTGGGCGATAACACAAAAATGCCTCACACTTACTGTCAGCACTTGTAGTACCCTCTGTATTACAACGCTGACACGGCTCCATCGCTCACAACGGTGAGGAAACAGTGGCGTTGACTAAAACCAAGCAGTCATTTTGGAAACCCTCCCATGAGTTTATGAGTGCATCACGAATGTGACCTGCAACCTCCATGCTTTCCTCGGCTGCACAAAGGCGGCCCTGAAATGTTGATCTACATCTACTGAAGAACGAGAGCAAGACCAAGCACAAAACACTTCTGTTATTTTCTAAGCCAGGATCTGAACTGTTGGTACTTACAGTGAAAAGAAGGGCATTATTGACTACCAATGTTACTGAATTTCCGATCTTAGTACAACAGTGAATCTATATATAATTACTCTGAACTTCAGCATGTCCATCTGAATCTCACTTGCGTGCATACTGCATTCACGACCTTGATATTAAACTGAAAGAGGAAGACAAAGGAAGGAGTTGGACTCCGACCAAGAGAAAAGGACTGAAATCTGATACAAGAAGTGCACAGTTCCTGCTGTTTTTACAGAAGTCAGCTGTAACAGGGCAGTGAACACAACAAACACGAGTGGTAACAAGGGAGCATGAACTTAAACTAGAGATTCATTGGATACATAAGGTTTTTCAAAGTGACTGTGCTGATGCTAATCATCGCACCGTTTATAATAAAAATAATTCGATGAATTTTTTTAATTCCTGAGATACTCAGTCTCTTTTGGGAAGTCATGGATGAAACTCCAGAAGCCTTGAAAGGACAAACATCTTTAAAATGAAAACAAACTAAACTCAATCACCCCCCAAAGGAACACACAGATGATTTTTAAGTGCCTACCTGACAGCAAGGACATGATTTGTTCTTGACAAATCCACGCTGGCTGCTACTCATGGTCAAATTGTTTTCTCCTTTTTCAGGACAACAACTCTTGTGGACAGAAGAAAACCAGTAGATACTATGAGAGAGACTGAGAGTTTCAATGCCATTTTCACATGACATTCCAATAAGCAAAGTCTGAAAAACATTATCTCAAGGGGTGCAAAAATCAGTCTGGGAGAATATATCTACAAGGCTCCTCAAAGGCTGGTCCTGGACCTAATCATCAAGTACTTTCATTACCACTTGGGGGATCGGATAGAGCAGATGTATTAAATACACATGCAGATCCTAAACCAAAAGAAGCTGCCAGTGCACTGGTGAAAGAAATCAGAACGGCTTTGGTGAATTGGGTAGGTGGTTTGGAAAACGCTGGCAAGGACAAATGCAAAGTTACGTAGTTTCAGGACTAACAAATTGCACAAATACGTGACGAGGAATCACAGGGCAATTCCTCAGAAAGATTCAGAGGCCAGATCGAGTCACAGGCTGCTGCAAATAAGCCAGACACCAAAGTGCAGAGGATAAACAGGAGAGCTATCAGCTGGATGTGCAGAAATCCCTTTGCTCTGTGTAGTGTTAATAAAGTGTGGCTGAAGTACTGCAATGTGCTTTGAAAACTGTACATCAAGAAAAACACGGGAAAAAAAATAGGACAAAATACCACAGGACTTTCAAACAAAATATTATAAATTATGACAACGGAGCAGAAGATTGAGGGAAGTCCAGCTACATCCTTGCAGAAGGCAAGGAAATCACATAGCCTGCCTTCCAGTCTGTCCAGTACAGCACATTTCATTCCAAATTTCATTCAGATTTCATTCAAATTAGTTTCCTTGACTGGAAAACTCCATGCAGTCTCCACTGGGTCCCTACAAGAAGTCTACCCCTTTTCTGCCACTGTGCTGCGTACTTCCCTCCTACAAGGAGCCTTTGCAGCTTGCGGAGCCTGCGGCAGCTCTCTGCCAGCTGGCAGAACCACCCACAGCTCTGTGGCAGTATCTTCAGGTGCAGAGCAGCCACTCCCAGGGATGGAGCAATCCCTCCCTCCACAGCACTTAACATGACCCAGAGGACCACATGAACTAGCAGCCGCCTCCTGCCACCCCACCCTTTTCAGACATGATGTGCATCATGCAGTACTTTTGCAACAAACTGAAATGACGCTGTGCACCACCTCACATGGCCGCTCACTACGCTGCCTGCAAAGAGTCACCAAAATCCATGTGCCCATGTAGCAGAACAATGTATACTTGATCAAATCACGTGTACGTGCGCATTTACATCTGATGGCAGGGCAGGAACCTTTCCTGCCACAGGGCAGTGCTCTAAGGGACAAGTTTTTCAGGGATGCCTCTTCCATTCTGTCCTGATGAAGCTTTTCCTCTACATATGCAAATGATGACAGGGACACAGACAGACTGTCTGGAAGAAGACCTGAACCTGACTCTCCTGACCTGCAGATGTCCCACTCTTTACCTCAGCCTTCTGGTTCATAGGGGCTCTTTCTTTCTGCATCTCCCCTGGAAGACTCAATAGTTTAACCAAGGTTAAGTTTCAATAACAAAGTTTTGGTTTTAAGTTAGCTTTCTCCAAAAACAAAGACAGCTTTTCAAAACCTCCCAAGTATCTCCAGGTTTGGTATTTACAATTCTTTCAAGCATCTCACCCTGTTTTCATTGATTCCTCAAATACTGCAATTTGGAGGTGACTTGGTTCCATGTTCTGTAAAGCGCATGTCTGGGAGCTGCATCATTTGCATGCTTCCTCCAACTCAAGGACACCAAATACAGACAAAAACTTTGAATCCCCATTGCGCCAGTCAGGACTAGAGAAATAGTACCAAAAAAAAAAAAAAAAGAGAGAGAGAGAGAAAGATAAAAAAAAAGAGAGAAAGCTATTTTGTTCTTCCAGCCCCCGAAAACCTTCAGCTATGCAGATCCAAGTCGTGTTTTCATGAAGCTGCATGTTTACAATAAGCTGAATCCCCTTTGCCAGCTCTTCAGCTCCTCTCTGTGCCCATCTTTTCCCTTATGCACCCTTCCAGGCTTAACCTTTCATTCCTTTTTTCTTGGTTCTTGCACACACCTTTCCACTAATCACCACCACCTTAGGGATTACTGAAATATGGACGCCTATTATATACACAGGGTTGGACTCAGCGATTGTGTCTGTCTATCAGTTTACACCTTCCTGTTCCTTGACACAGTAGCAATAGAGTCACCTTAATATACTGAATCTGGGCTGGGCTTTAATCAGCACCAGTGACTAATGCAAAACAATTGGAGACTAGGAGGGGAAAAAGAGAGTACACTCAAAGTTCCTGGGTTTTTAATGCCTCAATACAATTTCTCAGACGCCTCTTTCAAGATCTCAGCCTCTCAGCAGCGGGGCAGTCCTGCTCTTAATAACAGAGACTTTTGTAGTGGTTAAAGCTCCTACAGTTGCCTTAAAACACAGATGAGACTGGAGTGACTTAACACCCAAGTGTGACTCCAAGAAGCCTCCGCTGCCAGGAGTGCTCAGTGCCTGCGATGGGCGGGGAAGGCACAGAGCAGGAGGCTGCTGCAGCCTCCAGGAGAGCAGCGATGGGGTTTCACCACCCACAGCGTGGGTGAAATGGGTCAGCACACAGCGGGATCGAGGCAGGTCTGCAGTGGCAGAACGTAGGTCAGCCTCAGAGCATCCCAGTAACCCCAACTTGCCCGGTTTGGTGTCGCTAAAGCAATGCCCAGGATTGCTGCAAAAAAGGACGGTATAGAAAGGCACTAAATTCATGGACAAGATGATGATGAGTGGAAGGGCTGATGTGGAAGAAACACCAAGAAACCAATCCTGTCTTTGGCAGTGCTGGTGAGAACTGCACGTCTGTCTTCATCTCCTGCTTCCCTGCAACGTACCCCTGCGCAGGTGGAGGGTGGCTGTAGGAGCAGGAAAGAGACAGGGTGCTGCATGCATGCTGCTACAGCTGCCTCCCAGCTAAGAGGAGGTCGCTCTGGCTGCAGCCGGGTGCTCTGGCTTCGTAAGCAGAGGTACCACGTACCGGAAACTGAGACACATCTGCCACAGGGCTGTCTCTTCTGCTAGAAAGGAAAACACTTGAGAGGGCTGAGAAGAGTAAATAAAAGGGGCTGGGGGGTCAAAATCAAAGGTGGGAAAACAAAGGGGATTCTGTCTGATATAAATGAGAGGAATGCCAGGCAAAATCATCCAGGATAATAATAAAAATCAAGTGAAACAGAAGAAAACACAATGCATCCTTAACGCTGGCTTTGCTTCGCAGCCCAAATACGACACGACTTCACACAGAGACACAGCAGAGGGGCTGGAAGGTACCAATCCTGCAGAAATGGAAGTTAAACACTGTAGACTAAGGTCTGATGTCATCTTTGATGTGCTTGTTATTCCAGGACAAGGGTTTGTAGAAAGAAGATATCTTTCACTAGACCAACTAATACCTTGGAAAAAACCAGCTAAGCCTCTATCTCAGCTTGGTCTGAAATAGTATTTCATCCTTTTCCACACAATAAACACAGCATTGTCCTTACTTGTGGTAAGGCTGAAAAATTAGTTAAATTTTCACTCCAATTTTTCCCAAAAAGAAAGAGATCAGTTTCAGAATAAGACTAGCATTTCAGAACTCATTAAGATTCTTTAAAAAAATTCATTAAAAGCTTCAACAATAGTACTGCAGTAATTTTCTCATAGTATTACCTCCCAGAGCTTTCCTGAACACGTACCTTTCTTAGCATACATTTGGACCTTCCTGTACACTTGAACATACATACAAAAGAGACCTGATACTTAAACTTTTTGTAGGATCAAAGATGTATCAGCACATACCATTGGCATTTAAAGTTTCTTTATGCTTCTACTGTCCCAGAAAAACGAGAGCAGTTCACATCAGTGAAGGCAATGACAAAACTCCTCAGTTGCTGCAAAAACCACAGCACTTTCCATCCCTTAAGTCTGAGTTAGTGAAGGCTTCTGAAATCTAATTTCTCTCATGCAGCACAGATCAGACTGTCAGGATCACCTTCCTGTTTTCTTCTCAGCTCCTCTTATAATCAAAAGAAGAAAGTGATTTGCTTTTGTAATCCTGGGAATTACTGGTATTCTGAAGCACAACTTGGGTGTTTTTCTTCAGAATAAGAAAAGGAACCAAAACAGTTTTAGGGAAGATTTTCCTTTCCGTTCCTCAGAGCTGTATCATTTGGGAGGGGAGAGTGGAACAGAGGGAAACAGGCAGGGAATGGAACTTGGAGAGGACCAGCGCCTATAGCTTATAACAACATAAAGCCATCCTCTCCCTCTCTAGCAAGTCAGCTTTTGTAAAAGTCCCAAATTTATGTCTTAACTCATAGGTACCTGCATGTCCTTCCACAGAAAGTCTGAACTAGCGCTTACAGGCAGAGTATCTTCTGTGAGTCATTCAGGAAACATTTATGTCCCTTGCCATTTCAAGGTTAGCTTTAAGATCCTCGAACATACCAGGGCAGGGATCAGGTGCTGCAAAAGAGACAAAAAGAAGTTGAGAATTAGAGACAGAAACCAAAGGCATTGTGCTAACATACAAATCCCTTTCTCATTACCACTGTATAGCTTGGTTTGCCTTCTAATAAATGAGATGAAGACAACATAAAAAATACATAGAAAGGGAACCAGATACAGAGGTACAGAAAGGCTTCCACACAAGGAAAGACTAAATAAGCTTAAACTTCTTAAATAGGAACAGAGATGACCGATGTCTGAGGTTTACAAAATCATGAGTGAACAAGGTGGTGAATGGAGGATTAGTACTTGCTGGTTTTGATAATGCAAGAATTCAGTATCAAGTGAAAAAACAAACCCCAAACCAAAAAGTTATTACATAAAAAAAGGTATAATCAGATTTGGGAACTCACTGCCATGGAACATTTTGGATGGCAAAAGGATAAATGGTTTCAAAAATGATCAGATGAATTGAAGGAAGAGAGGTCCGCTGGCTTTTAAGCATGTGTGGTTGCAGCATCTGGCTCAGGAAGTCCCTAAATCACTAGCTGATGAAAGCCAGCAGAGAATCCTCAGGGAAATAAGATTAGCAACAGAGCAACTATATGATCAGCACTATATTATTCATTACTGGCCTCCATGAGAGGCTGATCCTAGATTCTTTATCAAGGATTGCAGTTTTCACATTCTTGTATTGGCATGTAGAGAAAGGGAACAAAGCTCTGTACCTCTTCTTGTTTCTGGGAGATTCCTACAGAAAGTCTGTCTTGGTCTGGAGGTTTGTGTAACTGACTTTAGTCTTGCTTGTTCTAGCTGTCTCTGAAGATCTGGAAAACTGACATATCATAGAAAAGAAATCAGGTTAGTAGATGATGTCATTCATTTTGATGACTGTAAATTATCTTCTGGTGCACATGTAACACCACTACAGCATGACTACCTGTACCACATACTAAAATTACTAAGTGTCTGACATCGCATAACGCTCTTCTGGATCCAGATACCTCTTTACCCAATTTATTTCTGTAAAACACACCAAAAAAAGCCAATCCAGGTAGCAATCCAACTGAAAGGACAAACATCCCTATGGTACAAAGCAAGCAGAAAGAGTTGGTTTCTGGCCGTTCATCTACCTTGCCTCCTTCCCTTAAAATCCCTGTAAGAATTCTATTTTTTTATTTAAAAATAAAATAAAAAACCCAAACCAAAACAAAAAAAAACAGAACCAAAACAAAAACAAAACAAAAACAAAACCAAAAAAACCTAAACCACCACCAGGTAGATGCTATTTTCAGGCTGCCTTCAGCTAGTGTGGTCTTGAGAAGAAACAACCTTTTGCTTAGTGTTTGCCATTCAGTAAGAGAGGACCCCAGTATTATCAGCACAAAGCAAATAATCCAAAGCCTCCAGTTTTCTATTGTCTCTTTTAAAAGGGAATTTTTGAGGAAACCATTTTCATAGCCTTACTATAAACGCATCATTTGGTGAAGGTACTTGGAAGTAGTGCCCTGTACAACAGATATACTTGACTACAATCTGATTACACATATTGATGCCGCTAACAAGACACAGGAGAGATCTTAAAGGTATGTGGCATGACACATCCCTCTCCACCCACCTCACAGATCTGTTACAGAGTCTCTGAATGGACTGGAAGAACCTAAACTTGAAATTTTTAGTATCTTCCCCACATCCTCCACCTGCAGAATTTTTTCTCTGGATGCCCACTGAATAACCCAGAGGAAGACAAACATATTGTGGTTTCCCATCTCCGCAGCAAAGTGAAATTCCCTCTGGTTAACCACCTGCTAGCTGTATAACATGTATAACATGGCATTTGCTTCACAGTTACGCTTAACCAAAAGGCACACAGACTTTGTTAGGTTCACAAAACTCCACCACTGGAGATTTTTACTTTTGAAAATCCAGGGACTCTGCATCTATTTGCTTGAGATAAGGTGTTGCTTCCCGCAGTTCTCTGAACATGGCCCCCCCACCCCCCCAGTGTTACCCGTGTACTTTTGACTGTGACCACGCAGGAGGACAGAACGTTCACTTCCTTCTCCGGCTTGCTGAAATTCCCTGATTTCACCACGCACAGTACGCTGCGGCGCCCGAGGACGCAGCACAGGAAGCCATGAGAGCCAGAGGACAACACAGCTGCCTGGGAAAGCATAATAGACACTGCACTTTAATTTATTCAAACAAGTTTTGCAAGAGCTATGACCTGGGGCACGTGCATACACATAGGAACACACAGACTTATCATGAAACCCAGGGTGACAGCTAGAAGTGTTTACTGCCATAGCTACAAACTGCTCCTACAACATTGTGTTTTTAAACCTTTCATGTCACAAAAACTTGCTGCAATAGGGAACACTCACCACATCCAGCTTAACTTCTATTGGAGCAGGGGTTTTTGAACCATCCCAGGAATGAAACAGTAGCATTAGAGTCCCATTAATCAACACAATACCGTAATGCCTTTATGTTACTTGAAGTGGAACATATTTTATGCCTATAATAAATAGACTAAAATATCCTCCTAGAAGTTAGAAGAATTACTACCTCAGGTGATATATCTTAGTATTAACCAGGTGAAACTACCAATAACATCAGGAACTGAAATTCTGAAGTTAGGGCTGAGGAAACCTACTTTTTTTTTCATTTAAACAACTTTAAACATATCCACATAGTGCACCAGAAGAGCAGGAGTGAGTCTTGAGGTGTCCACCTTTAAAACAAACTATCAGCCACATGAACCTCATGCAGAAATGTCAGCTGCTTGTGTTACCACCCTGCTACCTACCGCTGAGCAACTCTGCTCATGGCTGCTTAGAGCAACCAGAAGCAAAATCACAGCAGCATTACTGAGAACTGCAAACAGAGAGTCATCTACAGCTCTTTGTTCCTGGAAGATAAAGCCCATCGCTGCAAGTGCTCCAAAGACCATCTCTAAACACACCAGGCAACGTGACATTGCAGGGGCACTTTCATTCATTCATTCAGAGAGCTAACCAAGCCCTCTTCTCTCCCCAGCCTCCTCTGACCATACAGGAACAGGAACGATTTCTCACGTTTCCTGGACAGGAACATGGAAACGTCACTCAAATCCACTCCTGAGATAGGAGTGCTGATGTCCAAAGTAAAATCCCTGCACGTTAAAGGCTATTACAAAACCATCAGTGTCCAAGTAACACCAAAGGGCTGGCGTCACTCTGCACCCAGAGGACCCAGAAGCAATGTGGAAATTCCATCCTTAAGTCATCGACTGTGACATCCTGCGGCAGTTTTCATTACTGGTACCTCACATTAAAAAAAAAAAGGAAATCTTTCATCTCACAGCGTGGCCTCTTCTATGGCTTATTACTTGAACTGTTACGTGTGCAGGTTTTTTTCTGGTTCAGCATGCAGCCAGAAGGCCAAGAGCGCTTTTTTTTTTTTTCCAAGCAGATTTTTAAATTCTTCTGGGTTTTCCCCCCGTCTCCCCATCCAGCAGCTGAATTATGTACCTGCGGTCAGAACTGCTGTGTGCCAGACATTATCTCGCAGTCACGTGGCCAGTCTGCCATATCACCACTGCTGAACAGGTTCCTGGTGCTGCTTGTCCCTGCTCCATGACCAGGGGACTGTTTTTCCTAAAAATGCAGGACTACATACAGCAGATGTACAAACCATGAATGGGCTTCAGATGTTACCACAAACAGGTTCATGGTATGAGCCATAAACCTATAACAGGCTTCAGATCATCATTCTGAGATCATGTTTCTGAGACCCAGAGACAGAGATGTGAAGGCTTTAGAGAAGCAGGAAAGCGTTGAAGCAATGCATGGACAAAAGACCGACCATAGCTGCTATGTTTACTACATCAAATCACCCTTGTCCTACACAAATCTCTCCTTTCTCCGGCCCCAGGATGCTCCTCATACTTTTAAACTGTTTCCTTTTTCACTCTGGTATGAACCACCAGTCCAAGACAGAGATGTACATGGCAACAACCATCAACCCTGCAAAAACTCAAGGGGAAAGATGAGAGAAAAGTAGAAAAGACAATGTGTTCCCTCTCCTTATGTGCATCATAGCACTTAGGCACCTTCACTCTCTAAGTGGTAAATCCAGCTGGTTTCGGTCCTTTTCCTTGGCAGCAGAAGACAGGACGAGACTGCGGAACTTGTGAAAGATGCTGACTGATAACTGTGATAGAGACCACAGAGCAGGAATGACGCACGGGTGAGCTCCCGCCTGCAGCCATGGTGACACAAGGGAGAGGGGAGGCTGCAGTTGATGCTTACAGATAACGTCCATCTCCAAACCTGCCCCAGCCCTCAAGCAGTGAGGGCTGGGAGGGGTCCTCTAGATCAGCAAGGTCTGCCCATGGGCTCACCACTTATTACTGCTCATTACTGCCCTATGAAGGCAAACTGAATAACCACCCCATCTGAGATTGTGCCTGTGGCAAGCACCAGCAGGGCAGCTGTAGGAAAGACAACCATGCCGTACCAACACAGCTTCTTTCCCAGCTCCTAGCACAACTTTTTCCCCTCTCGTTCTTCAAGAAAGATATGGACAAACACAGAAAAGACTGGAGGAAAGAAAAAAACCCTTAATGCAAATATAATTTATTCAGCATGCTACAAAAAAAATGCAGTTAGTGAATAAACCTGAAGAGAATATAAGAAAGGTATTGTTTATTATATGAAATATATAGGAAAAGTTAGATAAATGAGAGGAAAGTTGGAAAATTCAGATAAACTTGAGAATTCTGAGAAGACCAAATTCAACAAAAGGAACAGCACAGGACAGGAAAGGAGCCTTCCAATGGATTAGCTGGAATGTCACACAAACCCACAGTTTCTTATTTTATTTAAGAGACCTCATTGTTTTATCAGAAAAAGTTATGTTATTGTCCTGTGAGGATGTTGTAATTTCTGTGCAAATATTCCTGGATGTGAGAGAGAAAACAGGAACAGCTTCAGGTGCTTGTTAACTTCTGGACGAGACAGGGTCGAGACTTTTCAACATAAATTCCAAATTGCAGTTCTGACTTGGTGCTAACTTAGTATGGTACCTCTTCTTGGGTTTTGGTCAAATGGTTCCTTATACCATGAAATGGAGCTAATGAGCTATTACCATCCTTTAACAGCCTGAAAAGTGAATACAACACAATTCTGATTTTTTTAATGCTCATAAAATAGGCTATGGCACAGGGAAAACATAGAATTTTGTTTCTCTTGAGAGTTTCATAGAGTGTTACTATTTAACATAAGTGATACACGTCTTTCTGTTAAAATGTTATTACATTTTAACAGAAACTATTTAAAACTAAAGAGTACATGTATTCAGTTTAACTCTTTAAAACTAAAGAGTTAAATCAAATATAAACACCATTATTGAGAAGGATATTTGCAGTGATCTTTTGTTTGTGCTTAGTACATTTCTGGCCAATATAACAGCATTACCTAAAATCAGAGGCAACATGTTGAAAGAATGCCTGATAAATAGCATTACCGTTTAGCAGAAAAAACCCAAACCCAACCCCAACCATAAAGGCCTGTGGAGGAAAAAGGTGAATAGAGAACACAACCGTGGATAACCAGCACACTCCCAAAACAGGCATCACTAGTGTAAGTGAAGGAATCCCTGATTCTGTGCTGATGCTAAGCGAGCTTACATCCTAGTGAAAATAGAAAGCCATCAGGCAGGGGAAGGAAAAGCATCATGACGGTAGGCAACAAATAGCAACTTCAAAAAGGTCCCAGCTAGCGTCTGAACTTTCATTGACTCCAGTCAAAACCCAGCCTGTACTCGATGCTGTGACCTCTTCAGCATACACACAACCTGAAAAAGAACTGCTGCTTTTTTGAAGTTCACTGTGATGAAGGTAGAAGCAATGTTCCTCCTCCCCTCACCCCAGAAAAACACCCCACCCCAAAACCCTAAGAGGAATTGATATGAGCCTAACAAGAGCTGGCCTTTTGAGGCAGAGACAGTGGAACAGCTTGGGATTTCCTACCCAGTGTGTGCATTCCCATTGCAAAGCAGTGAAATTCTTAAGGCTGTGAAACTCTGCCACCTATGTGATCTTTCAGACAGACAGTTTTGGGGAAGGGGGTGAATGTGATAATTCTGTTGCTGTGGTTTGGTTAAAGATGGTTTCCTGTGAGGCTGGGCCTTCAGCATGTAAGTTTCAAAAGAAAGGAGAAAAAAAAAATAAAAAAAGGACTGACAAGCAAGCTAGATGCAAGCTTAGACTCTCCAGGAAACCACAAAATAACCCCTCTGAAGACTGCAGAAAGTGCTATTTCGGTGCCTCTATCATCTTTTAAGGAGATAAGAGTGGAGGAGGGAGGGCTAGAGGAGAGCTGAGCACGAAACCAGAGCTGAACACATGCTGAATGAACGTAGGCATGAAAGAAATAACGACTGGGAAATGCCAAACCCTACTGAAGTCAACAGGAATTTCATCAGCAGCTTCATGGAGCTAGGGCCATACCCAAAGATGAAAATCCTTCTAGACAGGAACAAAGACAGACAGCCGCTGTCAGCATGGGAGCCATGCATGGGAATGCCCCTGTCAAGATGAGCAAGCTACACATGAATGGGGCGCTGGAATTACCAAGCTGGCTAGAGCTATTGCAAGATTAAGCCACCACAACCAGACTGTGGTTGAGGGATGCTGGTATTTTAAGCATGTCTTCTGCATAGCAGGGAAGACAAATGAGGTGTGGAAATTGTTAGTGGGATACCATTTGTGCATCATTAGCAATAGCCTTCACCACAAAGGTTTGGAAACCTCATGGTCAAGAGCAGAGGTTAGCCTCAACGCTGCCTGTAGCAGAGGTGCTCTGTATTTGCTCTGGCCCAAAAGCTGTCACTGAGGAATGAACACATAGCTTGCAGAAATAACACAGGAATATGGTTCATCTGCTTCATTAGTTTTTTGACACTTAAAACTGGGCAACACTTCAAAGAGATCAGCTAGAAGAGGTAAAGTATTCATATCAGATTAATGGCTCTTAAATGACAATGAAGAGATCTTCCCCTCTGCTGTGCCTCACGGCTCAAATTCATTTTCTAGCAGTGAAAAAAAACACAGAATGCTGCATTCATTAGGCTGAACTCCAGCTTTATATTACTGCACTGCTGAAAACCACAGAGATGTAACAAGCTCCAAATTATGATTGTTCTGCTAAGAACTAGAGCAGAATCAAACACTAAAAATAGAGAAATATCAGTTGGTTGAAAGACCTTCATATGACCGAGGCAAAACTGTGCTTTGCAGGAAATTATGAGGAAGCTTTTCCCCATATACTATCATTTTGAAAAATATTGAAAAAAGCTCACTTAAATTTTAAAATCAAAATATTAAGTGAGAAAGTCTTCTGTAGCAGGTGACAAATGTAGCCTCTAACAAATGAAGTACAGGACATTTTTCAGCATAATTAACATCTCTTAAACATCTGTTTTGAACATTGTAGTCTTTCAATCAAGTGACATATCCTGTTTGACTGTAATTCCAAATGTATTCATATTTTGCATTTGAATCACAAGAGGTTGTTTTTTTTTTAAAAAACCTGTATTTGCAGCTGTATCATGGTAGCAAGGTAAAGTTGGCTTTTAAAAAAATCTTTTGTTCCAAGTGAAACTATTGTTTCACCATAGTGAAAGAGAAAATAGAAGCTATGGGGGGAAAGAGGGAAAAGTACCTTTTCTTCTCATAACAGGAAAACCCTCCTTAGGAATACTGATTAGTCCATACCAACACACACAGATGCCACTAGCTTGATGCATGAGTGACTTCTGTGTTCCATTATTGCTACAAAATTTAGTCCATATTTAAATGGGTCTCTGCTTTGAACAAAAAGAGGATCCATGGACAAGGCAGGGATGCTCCATGCTCTGACAGTGACTTACTGTACTGCTTTCAGGAAGTCATTGAACTCTGCAGTTTACCCTCCTGTTGAACTCACAGATGCCATGCACTCCCTCAGCACAAATGTGTACATGAAAAGTGCAATCTAAAGCAAAATAATCTTATCAGAGCACCTTTTTTTTTTGGTACTTGTTTACTAGCATGAACTACAGTGAAAGGTTATTCGGGTCGCAAGTATAAGCACTCTCAAAGTTAAGAAATAACTCCAGCAAAGCATCAGTTCAGCAACTTTGTGTACGTTCTATGGCTGCATATTTATAATGATATCATCACCAGGAGACTCTTGCTTCACTGAAAGTATAGTGGACTTAGCGGGGGACAAGATCCCTGCAGTGAAGGAGACATCAATACACCAGGCATTCTCTACATAGAGGCATGAGGCATGCTGCAGAGAAATAAGAAAACCTAAGAAAAGTCCTTCCTCCTCTGCTGGTACTCCCTACCTTTCATCTCAAACACAGGAGCTCTGCATTTGCTTCAGCTGAGGATGAGCTGAGCTAAGGCCAAAGCTCAGGTGTATTGTGCCTGCAGCAGAGAGGCCGTCTAGGTTTGGGCTGCCTCTTTATTCCTTCAGACTTCCTCTGTGGCACAGGCCTACTTTCCATGGCACAGATATGCTCTCTGGCAGCTGTGTTTCCTTCCCCCGCAAAGGGGGGTCATAAGACAGGACAAGGCAGCAGCACACCAAGAGGAAAGGCCCTTCCTCTGTGCATCTCCTCAGAGATCGATGTGCCAGGAGCGGAGGTATGTGGCTGATGCACCGGGGGCTCAGAGAGTGCAGGGTAGCTCGGAGGGGGAGGCTGGCTTGGCAGCGGAAGGGGATAAAGCTTAACTTAGCAGTGGGTACAGAAGGGTAAACATGCACGTGAGACTGAATGGAGCTAGAGCTTGCTTTGACAGACCTTGGTATTTAAAGGTACTTTGGACCAAATACCCTGTTACTGCAATATGTGCACAATGACTTGTTAGATTATGTTTAAAGGAGTCTACAAGTGGGAAGAAGCCACAGTTTTGACAAAACAGATGAAAACACATGAATCAAAGAAGAGGAAAGGAAACAACAGTTGTTTGTGTGTAAATTCTCGATGCCTATATTGAACACAGGACAAGCAGCCAAAGACAGAGTGATCATTACACCACGGATCAGAAAATGAAGTTACCCAAAACACTACTCTGGTAATCTTTAACAGTGGAAACAGAAAAAACACATTGCTATGATTTCATCAAAACATACACGCCTTCAGATAAGTGGTAAGCTGAGGAAGTTACAGTAAGATATTCTTGTACTGTCAAAACATGTGAAAAGGTCTACCCCTTCTTGAAAAGGAATACACTAATACCAGGCTGTTTCCATCTTCATGCCTGTCTACTGATAGGCTGCATGCAATAAAATGACACAGCAAGGCACCCCATCCCAAGGTTTTACAGCTGCCATCAGTCTCTGATCTACTTTATTGCAATGTTTTCACCACAACCAAGCCTTGCAGGACATGCTCTCCTGGCTATAGACAAGTACAGTAAAGGAGAGCATAAAACTGAGCAATCTGGTCACAGCAGCTGTATAGTGCAGGGAACACAGCACAGCTATAGGTGTGACAAAGGAGACAATTACTGTGCTATAGAAGCACAGAGTTCAAAATATGTTACGGAACATGGAGACATCTCGAGTTTTAACCAGCATAAGAGAAATCCATTTAACAGTGGATAGAATTTCTTTTTCTTGTGGGATACAGAGATGCATGACACCACAATGACTGGCTAGTTTCTCTCTTGAAAGAGTACAGCAGAACCCTCTCAAAGAGAAAAGCCAAGGAGAAGTTACTAAGATAATACAGCCATTGAGCACATCATAACTTCCACAGCTACGGAGAAGTGCTCAGAGGAAGTGTGCACTGAGCTCCTAAACAATTGTTCTAGGACAGTTCCTCTTCAGATAGTCAGGGCACAGTTTAGGAGCTATCACAGCCTGGGTGGAATTCACCTGAAGAACCCGGGACAGGAAAAAAAATGACTGCTAATCATCAATAGTAGCATACATCTGAGTAGAGATGAGGATGTGGGAGGAGGGAACTGCAGTCTTCCAGCTTCTGAGAAGAGGAGGAAGTACGGGACTAACACCAGCTGATTCTGCTCCTTCACACTGGAGAGGGGAAGAAAAAGTTTTCCTCCATTCTTCCTCACTGGGGACTAATTCTCAAATCCACTGTGGGACAGTCGTAGTCCACCATAAGGAAAAATGCTGAAGAAAAGCAAAATCTGCTTGAAGAAGGCGGAACAGAAGTTATCAGAGTCAGAATACAGCCGTGTGTTTGTGCAAGGGTGTTAAGTAGGTAAAAGAACATATTAAAAGTAAAGCATCTGGGATCTAGCATATTTGCAAACTGTCTTAAACAATGACCAAATCATAAGAGATAGACCAGCATCATTCTACAGGTACACAAACCCGTCCTACATCAAAGTTGCATACGAAAGAGCCAGATTAGAAATGCCTGTATCTCTGACTATGTGCTCACTCACCTGGTTTTGGAAAGGGTTTTTCCCAGGATGTAACAGTACCTGGGAGCAACATTCCTGACGTTTCCTAAGCAAATGGAGCAGCTCCTTTCTTTCACAAAAAGATTAACACTGTGACACCAGAAACAGGTCCATAGAAAAGGAAAATTAACGTACAAATCATAGCCAGTGCCCCTAATCTTTTCTCAAGACTCCCACCTTCCCACTCTCGAGGTATACTCACAGGGGGCCTCTCTGAAGGGCCTGTACATACAAGCTGCAAAACATAAGAAATCGGAAGTCCATGTGCAGACACAAAGCTATATTATCTCAAGGACTGGAGATGCGGTGTGATAGTTTACATGACTGCAGTGCTGTGATGGATGGATGGATGATGGCTCATCAGAAAGATAAAAAGAGAGAAACCAGATATTGGGGCTGTGCTCTGTGCAAAGAATTAACCTGAACATGCAGAGCTCTGCAAAGCAATGGTCAAAAGCTTATGGGTCAGGACAAGAGAGGCATCCAACGAGCATAACAACGTGATGAATAGCTACAGACCACAAAACTGAGAGAAAGCGTATGAAATCAGCTGTAATCAGCTGGCAGAACCCTTTTGATTGCAGGCCCTGTTTCTCCCTCGGGGTTTTCACCACCGCAGTATCTGCTGGGAGGGCAACAAGGAAGGGTACAAGCAATCCAAGAGAGCAATCCTAGAGGACAACGTTTTGACAAAAGACAATAGACAACTCAATTAGGAGAGACACTCTGCTCAATCTGCTACTCATTAATTGAGATAAACTAGTTAAAGCTGTGAAGATTAATCACAGCCTTGGCTGCAGCAATTTTAAGATGGTGATACAAATATCCTGAAATAAGTGAGGTAGGCAGGTAGCAGAATAGAGATTTTCAACTTTGGAAGAGCAGATCTAGGCTCATTCAGGGAACTGGTAGGCAGGATCCCATTGGAGGCTGAGGCAAAGGGACCTAGGAGGAACGGTTGATCTCCAAGAACCACCACTCAAAGCAGAACAGCCTGTTCTGATGTGCAGGAAGTCAAGCAAACATGGCAGGGAGCCAGCTCTGCCCAAAGGGGAACTCCTGACTGAGCTCAAACACTACAAGGAAGTGTACGGGAGGTGGAAGTGGGGACAGACTATTTAGGAGGAATATGGAGGCAATGCCTGAGCACATAGGAGGGCAGGAAAGTAAAAGCTTGGCTGGAGTTGAAACATGGAAGGGGTGCAGAAGGCAACAAGAAATATCTCAGCAGCAAGGAAAATGTTGGTTCATGGACAAAGGTCACAAAAAAAGGCCAAGGTATAAAATGCCTGCTTGACTGGGAAGACCTGCTCTCAGACCTCCTTAAGGTAGTGGCAGAGTCTGTGCAAGTGAAGCATGACCCAGAGTAGAGAAAGAGTGGATTAGGGTCCACTTCAGCAAATTAGACATCATGATAGATGGAAGGAGGCTGGACTAGACAACCTGCAAAGGTCCCTTCTAACCTGAACTACTCTTGATTTTAAAATCCCGGGGATCACCATAAACTCTTTTACTACCTAAAGAAAAATCAAGGTAGAATTGTCACCTCAGCTTATCATCTTAACCACAGCTGTGGCAAAACTGAAAAACTGCTATATTTAAAGACAGAAGATATAATATAACAATGCATACTAGAAACAGTCATTTTAAGTTCAGTAACAGTTCTTATCCATATAGACTATATTGTCAGATGCTGACATCCCTAGAATTATGTTTTCAGACACCAGTATCTCAGGTGAGAACAAGATGGGGCCAAACATAGCACTACCCTCTAAATTATACCAGAAAAGCTGTTAACATCATTGCTTCCCCCTATTACCAAGGGGTTGACATCAGAGATCTGGGGGCTGAAAATTTAATCCTGTAACACTCTAATATTAAAAATCCCCCGAGCCCTTAGAGCAAGCATGTCCATTGCTTCAGCAGTACAATAAACACATTTAGGATGTGTGCTGGTTTTGGCCTGGGATAGAGTTAATTTTCTCCGTAGTAGCTAGTATGGGGCTATGTTTTGGATTTGTGCTGGAAACAGTGTTGGTAATACAGGGATGTTTTTGTTCCTGCTGAGCAGGGCTTACACAGAGCCAAGGCCTTTTCTGCTCTTCACCTGACCCCACCAGCGAGTGGGCTGGGGGGGCACAAGGAGCTGGGAGGGGACATGGCCGGGACAGCTGACCCCAACTGGCCAAAGGGATATCCCACACCATATGGCGTCATGCTCAGCATATAGAGCTGGGGGAAGAAGGAGGAAGGGGGAGGACATTCGAAAGTGATGGCATTTGTCTTCCCAAGTAACCCTTTCGTGTGATGGAGCCCTGCTTTCCTGGGGATGGCTGAACACCTGCCTGCCCATGGGAAGTGGTGAATGAATTCCTTGTTTTGCTTTGCTTGCATACATAGCTTTTGCTTTACCTATTAAACTGTATATCTCTACCCATGGGTTTTCTCACTTTTACTCTTCTGATTCTCTTCCCCATCCCACCCAAGGCAGGAGTGAGCGAGCGGCTGTGTGGGGCTGAGTTGCCGGCTGGAGTTAAACCATGACAGGATGGAAAAGGCAATAACAACTTCCAGATGGAAGATGCCCTATCCTGCTGTTTGTGTTTGCTAACTTCTCCAAGAACATCTAAGTTCCCTTCAAGTCTGGTCTGTAGGATGCAATTGCTAATATATTAACAAACCTTTCCCAGAGGTCATCAGTATTGTGCTGCATTGTCAAGTGGCATTATTTTGATGTAATCTCAAAGCAACCACTACAGCAAAATAATGAAAAAAAGCCTCTACAGGGCCACCTTCCATAACTACTTGGATCACAGTAATAACCAGTTTGAAGGAGCTAGTCTGCAAATACAGACAGGGATATTACCTCTGCGAAGAAAACAAACCAGACAAATATTAGGAAAATGAGTAAAACATGAGTATAGCATCAGTTCTCTCTAAAGGCCCCTTCACTGAACCATCAGCCACATGAAACTTTTACGTGTTCCAAATTCATCATTAACTTGCAAACACAGAAAGCAACAGTTCTGTTATTTTTTAAAAAAAGCAAGGTCAAACAATAAAGCAAGGCTGCTGCACCAATCAAATAGCTACTACACACTTAGTCCCAGTGCCACAGCAGAAGGGAGCTGAGCGGCAACAGCCTGTGCCTTCAGCCCATGGAAGCGTTTAAAGATCAAGCCTTTTTCAGGCCCTTAGAAGCTCAAACATTCTCAGCTGAGTACATGCACTCATAGATGCTCGCTTTAATGAACTGAAAGTGTTGACTTCCCACTGGTGCGTCAGATGGACTTTTTCTCAAGCAGTGGAAACAATCGTCTAAGGCAGCACTTGCGTGGGGCTACAGATACCACCGAGCTGCTAAAGTACCTTTCATAATAAAATTGAAACTATGAGGAGAGACCATTCATTCTTTACCTCTGAATCAGGAAGTCCACTCATTCAAGCAATCATCAGCTCGCGTAGCAAAACACGTAACATTCACACCATCCCCGCCACTCCTCCTCCAAACATTAACTCACAAAAAGCTGCTCAGAGCCTTCCTCAAGCCCACCAGGAAAATCAGCGGGGGCTTTTTGTAGATATAGCTTATGGTAGTCTAAGGTCAACAGCTAATTTCAGCCAGGGAAAGCCCATTGCCATTTATTTATTATTTCCTTTATGTAACTTAAGAGTGAGTATGCTAAAAAGGGAAAGGCCGGAGACAACCATGATGTAGCCAAAATGAAAGAAGGCTCTTCGTCAACAAAACCAGCCTGAGACAGTATTAACAAACATACGACACTGCATGCCAGAGCTAATACACTATTCCACCAGGAACAAACACTACCATTGCAATGCTCACACCGTGACTGTCACATAGTGAAACAACCTGCTGCAAAACATGATGTCTACCTCAAGGCTGATGTAAACCGGGTGCTTCACCATCCAATGTTCAACGTTTGAAATACATTATATGAATACAAATTGTCATGAAAAGCTGCTTACTTCAGTACCTAGAAAGGGGAGACCTGGATCCTGTTCTCACCTCATCGCCCCCATTCTTCAGTTCCTCAGGAATTCAGGTAAGACCTAGCTTACTAGAAGAAGCATCAAATGGTTTGAGACATCTAAAGGTACTACAAAAGGTTCTAGCAGCAATCCAAGATAAATGGAAAACAGTCCTTTCTCCTCTACCACTGTCATAGGGGTGGGCAGGAAACCATGTAAGGAGAATGAAGCAAGAAAAGACAGTAGGGGTTTTAAACAAAGGGGGAAGGGAACATACTTAAAGAAAATGGAAAACTGGGAATGGCAATGCTGTTTCACTTGCAAATTCTTGAAATGCATGGGTTAATCCCCACTCTTTCCCCCGAACTTGCTTAGAAGCCATTAGATTGCTTTTACCAATACAGACAGAAAGCTGAGAGACACGAAAAATGAGCCTAAAGGCTAGAAAATAAGTTAACAATAATAATAAATAAAATGCCAGTTTATTACAACCAATAAATCAATGAACAGATTGCCCAAAGAGATTGCACTCTCTGTCCTCAAAGGTTTCCAAGGCCAGATGGGATAAAGACCCAAGTAACCCAATCTGATCTCAAAGCTGACCCTGCTTAGAGCAGGAGGCTGGACTGAAGACTTTCCTAAGTCCCTTCTGACCTGAGTTATCCTGTCCTGCGTTCCTGTTCTGCAGCCTTCCTGGGTTCAGCCTCTGACCAAAGAGATTATCAAACTCTTCAAGTCTGGCAACAGAGACATGTTCACATGCTGTCTGCAGAACTAAAATTCCCCTTGCAGGCTTTCCAGACTTACAATATTATAGTGAGGAAGTCATCAACCCTCCTGCCCAATAAAACAGAAACACCAACTCTGTGGTCATCTATTGCCAGGTAGTGCAGCAGCTTTGAAAGAGCACCATAGAGCTGGGCGACAACCATGGAGGTGGCACAGGGAAGGTGCTAGAGGGCATCGAAATGGATGCCCACGCTGGAACATGTGTTACACTTCACTACATGACCAGATTTCAGGGCTCACTAGAAACCATAATCACTGTGAAAATTGCAGCCCACACTTCACTCTGTAATCAGGCTGGCGTACGAGTGCAGCAGGCAGGGTGGCAGCAAGGTGGCATCTTGCAACACGCATGGCCTGAGCCCGTCTCCTTGAAGTGTCAAACAAGTCCGAGTCATACAGAATTGAGTCAAGTTCAAATTTTGAAAGGGAAGCCTGCAAAACACCCGTTTCCTGATTATCGGTGGCCAGCCCTCTACTGGGTGCAGACTTCTCCCAACAGCCACCTCGCGTCTCCTGAAAGCACTGCCAGCAGGGGCAGGATGCTGCACCAGGAGTCCTCTCTAGAGCATGCTATCAGTCTTCGCTGGTCTGTGCTAAACATTCATTTTTTAAATTAACACAAGAAGTGCAATTACAACTTCAGCCAAACTTGTAAAATGAATCTCTGTTTCCGTTATCTCTTTTTCTCATCTATTCCTGGCTAGGAGTGCCCCTGGTTAATTGCCTTAAGGAATCAGTTAGAATTCATAGCACTCTCTTTGATGCACTGTTGGTTGTCCCATTTATTTTGACAGGAATAGCATCAAACTGTGTTTCCACCTTTATTGTTACCTGAAAGTTCACCACATTTTTTCCTCCCTGGAGAGCATAGCCGCTAAGTTCTGCTTGAAGAACTCATTTGTCCTTTGAGGTATGTCCACTGAGAACCATGCATGGGGTAACAGTGACAAAGAATTGGAAATTATTTAAAATTTGGATAAAATTTAAGACATTACTGATGCTGATCCCTAAACGTGAAAAAGCATCTAGTGCTGGCAATGGAAAACAGCAGGGGAAGATGACAGTGAACATAAAAAGGAAGCTCGCTTGGCCGCAAAGCACATGAACTTCTGTACTGGCCACACCACTCTCACTATGGCCAGAGCATTTCCTTTCCTTGGTGGCTTCTCCAACAAGGGACTGCCAGAACACCACTATAAAAGGGAGTAGAAGTATTTCAGCAACTCATCCTTGAAGAAAAAGCAGGACATAGCCTCCAACACTCTGAAAGGACAGGATCCACAGATATTTTTGTGTTTCTGACAGGTGAAATTCAGATCTACTGTTTTGAAACCCCAAGCTTCTGCCTTGGTTACACAGACAAAAGGCAAACCAAACTGCACCTACGTGAACATTACCATGAAAGGGCACTTTAACCTTGCAGGTTAACCCCTGGGTCTCATCACCACTAAAAAAATTACAGCTTTTGCAATCCTGGCAAGTACAAAACACAGCAACCGATATCTTTTAATCTTCTGCACAGATTATGGCAATTTTTAAGTGATCTACAAGCATCACACACTCCTTACAGAAATCTAGCACCCAGTATCCTGTGTTGCTGGTTAAAGGGAAGATTATTTTCTCACCTGAAGACCAAGACACTGGAAAACTATTTTTTTTTTTAAACTAAGTGTCAAATTTCATAGTGAATTCTCAATAAAAAGCTTTAAAAGGCACCATTTCATTCTACTGGAACAAAGCTATTCCACCAGACCAAGATGCTTAAACATACTTGGCCAAGCTCTTCACATATACCTGCTCTCCTTTCCCTGTGTTTGCACAGCATTAGATGATTTCAACTCCCTCTACGCTTCTCGGTGGGAAACAGCAGATCTAGGCGCTGAATTAGAGGAACCCATTCTGAGCTGATCATTGGAAATTAGCTCACTCCCATGCAAATGAGTACATCTGCTATGAGACAAGGATCCTCACTCAATGCAAAACTTGCAGCCGCTGATGAACTCTCTGTTTCTTCCTATTAGCAAAAGTAAAGTGAACAAAGTAAGTCATGTGCTTTCCTGGAAATGTATTTCTAGTGGGTAGAAACCATTGCCATTCTACAGAGTAGACAATCAATCACTGCTGGAGAGCACATTTATACTATAGCTGAACTAGATGAGGTCCTGTATCCTTAGAGTTTCTTAAATGTTAAAGGTGTAAGCCAGCTGATTCACTTCCTCATACATAGGCTGTAATACTGCAGCAGGTAGCCAGTCTGTGCAATACTGATCTCAGAATGTAACCTACACCATTAATTAGCATTTCATGTTCCCATCACCTCACTTGACAGCTGCTGCTAAACTTCTGCGCAACACCTTTCAGATGAAAATTCCCCCATACGCCTGTTCCATGCTTTAAAGACCAAGCACCCTTCAGGTATATAAAAGTGTTTAATAACAACTAAGCCATCTTTCAGAAGTACAAAAGTGATACTTGGTTTTAGGGTCACTTCACAGTTCCTATTCCCACAAGGAAACATGGTCATGTGTGATGGAAAACAGCAACGAGATTAACCTGATACCCTGACACAGCAAGACAAAAGACAAATTTACTGAAGGCAGGAGCAAGAGATGAAACTGACCCGCAGAAAACTGAGCACTAAGGGTCTGGATTGCAATCCGGCCACAACTGTGAGATACATGCTTCCTGATTTCTGAGAATCTACCAAGAGAGACTACAACAGACCAGGAAATCCATAGCTCCTATCCATCCCAGCAACTGCTTCCTTCAACACAGGACATGCCATTACTATGCTAGGAATGAATGAGCTAAGACAGAAACACCAGAGTGTACCTCTTCCTCTCATCCAATGCTCTTTAGAGAGCAACTAAGAGTTTTACTTCATTCTGACCCCACTAAGCTTACTCGCAAGAGTCTGACTACAGCACAGGGCACTCCATCTGTTTTCAGCCACACAACTGTCCACACACAAGAAGAAACACTACAGCATGATGGTGACATTTCAGGCGTGCATGAGATCAAGTTTAACCGAACAAACTAAATCCATAGTATTAATTCCTAAGTTCTGCTGTCAAAAAGCCTCAGGAGCACATTACCACTTACACAACCCCATCACTCCTTAGATATTTCCCAGGAGCCTCAGCTACAAGGTCTTGAGGAGCAAGATGCATTGATGAGATGGTCTGGGAGGTGGTGTGAGTAAACAGATGAGGAAGAGAAGATTTAATGCAAAAATCATGATGAAGCAACAGGCTAATGCTTCACAGTGCTTCTCCTCTCTTTTTATCCAGTGACAGTTCTTGTACAAATCCTCACGACATAAGACCGGCTTGTAATTCAGCCTCAGACTCAGGGTTCTGGATAACTGGGCTCAGTTTCCAACTCTGTTCAGACTTGCACTGCAGCTAGGGCAAAGCTGCTTCATCTCTGTGCTGATGTAAAATGGAGTAAAGTCATAGCTGCCTCATGTCTTTCCTGCCTCATCTATTCCAGCTGTACACCAGTGTGAGACACCAGTGTCAGCTTGGAGACATCTTTACCTCAGTTCAGATATTCATTAATAATCCACCTAAAGAAAGGCCAATTCTCAGCACAGTGATGAGCTACTGAATTCCATGGGTAACAATAAACCAGAAATACTGTCAGCAGGTTAAAGCAAAAGCTATTTAAGAAAGTAAGTGGATTAAATCATAGTCCTTTACCAAAATAAAGTAACACATTTCCAAACAGTTGTAGGACACAAAAGCTTGCACTAAAGATTTACAACAATAATTTTTTTTACATGATTTACAAGTCAAGTTAAAATGCAAAAAGGAATTGCTAAAGACCTTAGGANGTCTTGAAGAGACTTTGAATTTATTTCATTTTGGTTCTGTGGATACTTTAAACATACAAAAATGCTTGAGCAGCATTTTTCAAGGTATGATGTAAACCAGCTTTTCCAGAGAGAATGTCACATGAAATGGTAGATATATTGATGGAATCAGAGAATCTGCTTAAACAAACAGTATTTGAGTTCAGATTTTTCTTGGCTGTCATATAACCACAAAAAAAAAAAAAAAAAAAAAGAGGAAGCAGGATTTTAAGAAGTTACCTCTGTGCAATGTTTAAGCCTTACACATTTAAAACAATGTTACCTTTTAAGACCAATAACATTTTAGACCATTACACATTAAAACCGGGCTTCCATATTTACACACAACTGAAATAAGTAACACGCTTGTTTTTCATGCTTAGGCTGCATTATCTCCTGCAGTCTAACACACAGAATGCATTCCAGGCTATAC
>WEKW01009111.1:0-21468 GCA_013389905.1 Sula dactylatra
CCCTGGATACATTTTACAAGAGTCTGGGAGGGATTCCACAAATCATAGGAATTTTCCGGGGCAGCTTTCAAGCATAATTACTGTAATTGTTCAGTATTTTAAAATTGGAACAAGCAACAAACATTAGAAACAAAGTACAAGGTGGTTTTTCCTCATTCATACAGTGTTCTGGCTTTTATTACCAGGCCAAACAGCCCAAATCTGTATTCCCAATGAACCATACAATTCCCACTGCCTGGGTATCTGTTCATTGCTCTGTGTCAGACACAAAGCATCTCAGCATGGGAAAAAAGCTCAGTACAGGAGGGTGTAAATTCAGAGCATACTGCACAAACCCATATTGTGAATACATCCATTTCATGGGTCTTAGTGCTAAATTATCTGCAATCCTTCTTTAGAAAATGGAGAGACACCAGCATCTTCTGGGGGAGATTTATCCCACCTGAGATAGTAGCAAAAATGAATTTCCTTCTGCATGTGTCAGAGGGCAATTCAGCACACATATTATCTTGAATTGCCTTTGGAGCTGCCACTTTTCTCTGTCCCCTACAGAAGGAGATTTGGTGACTAACATAAACTGGATTTGTTAAAGGCTGAAGTTAGATGAGAACTTCTCATCCTAGTGATTCAATGTGCAGAAATGGCAATACTTTATTTCAAAGGAGGTAGACTATTTTGTTCTTGTTCCACTTTTGAATTTATCTCATATAATTTTATCTGAAAGATAATTTCTTTCTAATTGCAAAATTAAAGGCAATTAAACTGTTTTGAAGAAGACTAACTTTAGCCTTCCTATGAGTTTCTGAATACTTAAGATAATAATGGCATTAAAAACCATTTCATAATCTCTTTTGAAAACTTAACTGTATTTTGTTATTTTTTTAATTTTTACAGGACACATGATACTGAAATAGGGTTTAACTTTCTAACCAAATTTCAGTATTTTAAATAGAGCAATTTCCTGCAAAATTAATGGCCTGTTCTTGCTTATACCTAACATTAAGTAGCAACAAATGCAGACACCTGAATCATTTGCTTACACTGAATGTTTAGACTGGCTTTTTAAACTCTAGAATATATTGGGCATTTCTGAGGCAGAAACTTGGCAGTGTTTAAAACTGGTACCATAAAAGGAAAGGGTTCTTCATATGCGATTTTGAAAATTAGACAGTTGATATGTTTTAGTGCTGAGAAGGTTAATTAGCACTCTCACAGTGATGGTATAGTATATGCTCATCTAACTGTAATATTCAAAGACCATTTTAAGGAAAAGAAATAATAATCCCAAAACACTGACAAAAATTGGGAAAATGTGGAAAATCTAAGAGAACTGAAATGTTATCTCCATAGGCTACATTAAGTTTTTTAGTCCCAGCAACTCAGCTCCTAATGCTCAATAGCATTTTCTGGATATAGATATGTATGTATATATACATGCACATCAATACTCAAGTATGAAGGTCTAGGCATACATATGATAATTAAATTTTTTGGTTGCATTACTCTTTAGCACAAGGAATTTTTATTATGTTGAAGCACACCTTACAGCAACACTAATGCAGAAAGCTAAAAAGGTTAATATCCTCAGTAGACAGTATCATTTCATCAATAAGAGAACTATTCAATGACCCTGTATTGGAGTGAACTCAGCATAATCAATTAGCTTTGTCAAGTAAACAGATCTGTCCCTTTGGCTGCTGCGTAACTTGATATTTCTTCCTGTTCTTACTGACTCCGTGAATGGAGAAATAAAACACCCTGAAATTATACCAGCTCTGACTGTGGAAAGAGAGCTATTTAAAACGCTGCTTCACTGAAAGTGTCTGTCATCCTTATCCAGAGGTTTTTGTCTTCCAGCAGAGAAGGGCAGTAGGACAGGGTTCAGTCCAGCACCACAGAACAGTTAAACAAAAACAATATTTTCCATGTTTTGATAAATTAGATGCAAATCAGTTGGCAAGCAAAATAAAATAACTGTGCCCTGCACCACTTGACATAGCTGACTTGAGTAATTACCTTCACAATGTACCATCCTTTGCTTGCTTTATCATTTGTCTTTCTCTTGTTTTTGTTTCGGCTTTTAAAAAAATAATAATGTAATTACTATAACAATAATTTGAAAGTAATGATTTCTATACACATTAGCAGGCTCTGAGACACAATCTATGATAGGTCATGAGATAGTAGTCTCAGACTGGCCTCGTGTAGTTTGCATTATGAAAAAAAGCATGGGAAGGAGAGATCATTACTCTGCATAATTAGCAGGCTTAATTAAAAAATGGCCCGAGATATCAGCTGTAGCACCAGCTCAACAAACCCCCTAGGGCTTGTTCATAGATTCTGCTGCACTCTGATTATACCAGTATGAATCTAGAAATAGCCACCTGGAATCACTCTTTCAGATAGGCATTTGCTAAGTGCTAGTACACTGTTATTAAATCGGTTTGTTTGGCACAATTTTGTAAAATGATACGGGCTTTTAGACCCTTAGCAATGTGAAAAGAAAGCACGGCCAGCAAGGTAGAGTAATTCACTCTGTGGGACTTTCAACGTTCCTCCTTTCTAGTAAATGAGGGCATTCAGAAATGTGTTCATCCAAATTTCTCAAGTTCTATAAACACTAATCAGTTTGGGTTTGTCAAAAAAACCCTGATGATGACAGGTTTAAAAAATTTAATCACCTCAGGTCTGAACATCTACATTTCAAATAAAAGTGGACTGAAATCTGAATTCCTTTATACACCTCAGATTTGTGATATTCACATAAAATCCTCCTCAAAGTTTCACACCTCTCTTCTTCTACTTTTATTTTTGTCCACATTGGACAATCCATAATGCTTCCTTCTGAGGTACATCAAAACATTTCCTGCACACTACTGACCATGTAAACAGGCTGCTCATTCTAGACAGGCAATCGCTTTTGCAGAACATATCCAGGGCTATATAGCAGCTAGGAACATAACTGAGCTTGTCAGGGAGAGAAGATTTTCCTATGTTATTAAACCAGAGATTGGTTTGATCCAGTCAGAACATAATTGTCCAAAGTGGAACATCACTAGGACATTGGAGCTAGCAATGATGATTAAAAGACAAGTCCCTTTTGATAGGTACATACTTTACATGTATCAGCAGCTAAAAGTTGGGATCACACCAGAAAGGTGGATAACATACTTTTTCAAAGGCTTTTGTAGGCTCATTGTGGGGATACATTATAACATAATATAATTATAGATATCTAATATCTAGACATTTATACACTATGTAGTTATATATATATATTTATAATTCTTATTATACCTGTATAATAATGCTTACTACTGCAAGGAGGAAACCAGAGAGACTGTTTATTTAACAGCAAAGACATGACTTTGTGTTCTTCCTCCCAAAACCTCTGGCACTGTGAACAGGCAAGGAATAGGTTAAAATCCCTCAAGTCCAGCCCCTGACAGCTGGGCACTCTGCAGCACCCAGTTGGAAATGAGAGGACCTCCATTGCCCTGGGGCATGTTGGTCACATCACATCTCCGGTAGGCTGCCCCATGAGTGCTGGAGGTAGGGCACTCTCATCAGCACCACTCTCATGCATCAGGAACCTGTCCTCTCCAGAGACCCATTGAAGTACAAATCCTATTAAGATATTTAGCTAATATGGCAAGATGTTTCTTTTTATGCTGAGCCCTTCCAGCTGATTAGACAGGGAAATCCTTGCTATCTAGTCAAGAAATTTTCTTGCATGTTTAACATCTTGAGAGCATATTTTTGTGTTTCTTTAGGTTAAAGATATCCTCCTAGGAACTTATCTGTCAGAGGAAAGAGGAACTGAAGAGTATAGAAGTCTGTGGGGAACAGACAAAAGTTTCTATTTCATGGGAGAATCCTGAACCAATAAAGTCCTGAAAGGGAATGAAATATAGTATGATGTATTCTCTACTGTCAAGTACAAATAGTGTGCTTTTCAGCAGCAATGACAAGAATTTCCCTATTCGTAACTAAAATGCATGAAGGAAAAGTAGAAATCACCAAGAAAAATGACTGAAGGATAAATCAATATGAGGTGAAAGGTCAACAAGCGACCTGCTGTTAGACTGCCAAAAAGTATTTAATACATTCATTTGATTTTATTCACATTCTTTAAAAAATTATGTGAGTGAGAGATAGACATGCCTCAATACAGCCTTTTTGTCTTGGTGAGAGAAAGGTTTTGCTGAGAAACATGCGCTGATCTAAAGGTAGTGTTTATCCCTAGAGCTTTGACACCCCTTGAGGGTTAGCCATTATTGCAAACGCAATGGCAATCTTTCAATACAGACAAATTAGCTATTTTCTAGAGAGCTAATTCAGTTCTTCAGGTTACATTAATTTATCACAGTTTAATTACTGCTAAAATTATACTAATTCAAATTAGAGGTGGCAGTCATGTAACACATGTTATTTGATACCTCGTGTGAATTCTGGAAAAATAATGTTTGTTCTGTTAGGACAGGGCCAAGTAATTGCCAGCTACAAGGATGCATGCATTTGACAAAGATTTTTAACAGCTCTTAGCTAAGACAGTTTCTGTAGATTTCTGTCTTCACCCCACTGTTCAGACTTTTTCATAAGCTGCAGTTTAGCCTGTTCTCTGGGCTGGAGAGTGTTTCTTGGCATTTTCAGTCTTCTGTTTAAAACCATTACAGATCTCTTTAATTAAAATACTGCTCCAATTACAAGGCAAGGAAATTACAAGGAAAATTAATAAAACTAAGAAGACTACAAAAATGCTTCCATAATTCAAATACATCTATATGTCCCAAATGGTACAGGATCAGTATTCCAAAAATAAAAGGTTACACTAAAAATAAAAATAGCAGGGAAGAAAAGCATGGAAACCAGCAATAAAATGCCAGGAGGGTAAACAGCTGGCACATACATAAGCTCAACTGAGAGTGATATAGGAAAAAGGTAGGAGACGAAGAGACCTCCTGGGTCAGCACAGATACCTGTGTGATACAAGCCGTTTGATAAAAGGATCATATTGCTATTTTAGAACTACTGAGGCTTTTCCCACCAGTATTCAGGATGAAAAGCTATTCCAATGTCCTGTTTTAACGTGTGAACTTTCTTCTGATTTTCAGTCTAAGTTCAGTCTCAACAACTCTGAATGCACGTTCTTTAGCAAACACTTCCTCGTTTGCACTGAACAGGTGTCCCTTACCCAACATACCAGCCCTCTTGATATATCAAAACCAATATTTTCCCCTTTCGCTTTCCTAGTCTTTGCTCATATTTTCTTTCTTTATTCCCCTGATTGTGCTAACAAACTCCTTTGCACCTGGATCTGGTTGAGTTCTTCTTTCTTAAATCTGGGGGAATCAGAATTGCACTTTCATTTCTCTCATCAGTACCTTGTATAGATACCCTGTTAGTTCTTTTCCCCTGTGAGGAACATCTCCGCCACATACTTGCTTGGCTTTGTCCCAGCTAGGGCCAGCTGGTGACTCACAGGCATTGAGTGATCAGTCAGCAGTGTACACGGATCTTTACTTTCAGTCTCTCTCACGTGGTGAACTCACAGCTTGTAGCTGAAGTTCTTCTTACCAGTTCCCCCCATGAATCACTCTGTTTTGCTCCATTAAACTAAAGAACTCTGAAACTTAAATGCAGCATTTTAAATGTGTATGTTTCAGGATAGGTTAAAATCCACATTTAATAAGGAATTCACTGGGAACTCCTAGGAACTCATCTGACCTAAAGCCTACCAATTTCCAGATACTCAGAAACTGGCTTTCATAATGAAAAATAACCAAATCTCTTTACTCTTCAAGTCATAATTCAGAATTGTATCCTCTAAACTCAAGCACGACATTGCACACAGCCATTTTTGCACCATTTGGAATGTTGCTTGTCTTCTTTATTTCTTCAGATGTCTGGTTTCTAAATAATAAAAAAATCTGCTTAATTGCCCTCTAGAAAGTTCCAGAGGCATTCTTTTGTTCAGCAAATCTGCCTGAGAAGAGCTGACCTGCATACCATCTTAATGTAACAGAGTAAGTCCAAAGACTCTTGCAATTTGCAGAGCTAGATTATAAAACAAAGTTACTTGAGGAATTATTCAAAACAAAGTTATTGAGGAAAAATTTCTGTTGTTGGTTGGGGTTTTTTTCTTAGTACATTTCCAAGCAGATCACAAATACCTTGTGTGATTCATTTCATCTAACTTTAGCTATTTAAAACCTATTCATGTTATCCTAGCTGGGTTTCTAGACTTCCTCTATAACCAATGGAGAGAGTCATCTTATTCTTTCCAGCCCAAAATAGGTGTTTAAGACAGATAGCTTTTAATGTTTTATGATTCATTCCGCCTATCTTTAGGTTGTCTAGAAGTTCATATCTTTCTTCACTGACTATAAAAGGAGTGTATCCAATTAGTATAGACCTTCATGAGTAACTTGAGGACAGACAAGATAGGCAAGATGAACCTCAATCTTTGATCTAATACATTATTTGAAATAGGAATGGTAATTAAAGTCCATGCTGGTGCTTTTGAAAAATCCAACCTTCCCCTTTAATGAAGTAAAATTGCTCGGAATGAAACAAAAGAAAATGAACTAAAATACCAGGCTTTTTAAATGGTCAAGAAAGAGAGACTTAGAAAAAGGCAACCCCTAGACAAGAAGGACAAATCTATAAATAAGGCACTCAGAAAATTCAGTAAGTGTGAATATACATGCAAAGAAAGTGTTAACAACTTGAAAGTCAGAAGGAACTTCCCTTAGTGAGAAAAATCATCAGACCATAAACTGAAAATGAAAGCTCTGCAGGATCTGGGGTGCTCAAAGTGAGACTTAGATCTATTATGTATTGAAGAGGGGGCCTAGAATGTTTCTCTAAGACAAAGTGTGAGAGGCATTTGCTACATCAAGTCTATGTTCTGTCCATGGGCAACTGTTAGTAACCCCAGGCGAGTCCATGGGAGCTAAGCATGCTGGTTCAGAACTGTTCTAGTCTAGGGACAGATGCTGGCAGGGTAGTATTCACCTTGACCTAAATATAAATTTATTCACTTTGACCTTGCCGGGTGGAGAAGGACCTGCATGAGCCAGCAGTGTGCACAGGTGACCAAGAGGGCCAACAGCACCCTGCCGTGCATCAGGAATAGTGTGGCCGACAGGACCAGGGAAGTGATCATCCCCTTCTACTCGGCACTGGTGAGGCCGCACCTTGAGTATTGTGTTCTGTTTTGGGCCCCTCACTACAAAAAAGGCATCGAGGTTCTGGAGCGTGTCCAGAGAAGGGCAACAGAGCTGGTGGAGGGTCTGGAGAGCAGGTCTTATGAGGAGAGGTTGAGTTTGTAGCAAGGTGGGTGTTGGACTCTTCTCCCAAGTTACTAGCGATAGGATGCAAGGAAATGGCTTAAAGCTGCACCAAGGGAGGTTTAGATTGGATATTAGGAAAAATTTCTTTACTGAAAGAGTGGTCAGGCACTGGAACAGGCTGCCCAGAGAGGTGGTGGAGTCACCATCCCTGGAGGAATTCAAAAAACATGTAGGCATGGCACTTCAGGGCATAGTTTACGAAACATGGTAGCATTGGGTTGATGGTTGGACTTGATGATCCTAGAGGTCTTTTCCAACCTAAATGATTCTATGATTCTATGCTTTTAGGCTAAACTGTGTCTATTGCCATAACAGAGAGGGATAAAGAGAGAAAGAGACAATCATTTCCAGAGAAACTTCATTACATATCCTAGCTATTTAATTTAAATATTTGGGGAGGTGTTTCATCCACAATTACAAGTGTAAGACTCAAGCACAACTGATTTTGTCTCAAATCCACCAGATTAACTGACTGATTCCCATTAAATGTAAGACGCTTCTGAACACCTTCAAGCACAGGAATCAAAGCTCCTAACTCACTGTTGTAGGCAGTGTCCAAGATCATAAGCCATTGAGGAACTTCTGAAACACTTTATTACTTCAATTTTAGAAAACCCATTGACAGTGATCATAAATTACTTCTAAAGGATTCTTTTCAGAATTTTCACTTGAGCTGTCTATTTTGAGAAGTTTTATTAGAGGATAAAATTATTTATTTTAAACAGAACAACCTTTCTGGTAAAAATAATAATAATAGCAGTCTAAGTAAACAGAAGGAGATGTATATAGTAACGTTAGTGCCTGATTTCAGATATAGCAGAGGGCTAATGACATTGGCAAACTTCTTATTGCAGAAAAAAAAAGACCCACTGAGAAAATATCACAAGATTTTACAAGACTCTGGTTTGAGTCTCACAGTCCAGCCACATCTGTGCATGGCAGAGAGGAAACATTTTGTTTCATAGGATGAGCGCTCACCTCCACATCGTGCAGCCTGCTTATTCTGATGCCCCTGGTGTTGCTGCAGCTTCAGCATTCTCCGGTGCCTCTACGTGGTATCAAGTTACCAGACGACGTGTCAAGGGGCACACTCTGGAGCTCCATATGCCACAATTAGGAAAATCTATTGCACTCTCCAAAAAGCAGAGCCACTGCTGCATAAGGTCACCAAACACTAATATCAGCAACTTCATGCCATTGAAATTTATAAGGCAAAATCTTCCTTGGAAATACTTGGATGCAAAACAGTAACTTGCATTCCATTAATACCCATGGTTAATGTAAAGATCCTAAATTAATTGTATTTACAAGAATGGTCTTTTTGTTAGCTACAGTGTGTTCAGTTTTGAAAATCATGAGGCAAAAACGAGCACTGCAGATAATTTTTGTTACTAATACCTCTCCTGCGAAAATGCTGAAGAATCAAATTCTCAAGTACATGTAAGGGGGCATGAGAAACTTAATTTCAAGGTCTATTTCAGACTATTTTTCTGTTCCCTGTTGAAATAAGTGGTATTTTTTCCCCTTCAGAAACCCAGGATTTGCAATACTGAATTAGTACCCAGGTCTATTGTATCCTGTAGTCTTCCCACAGTGAAGTTGTTACAAGAAACAAAGATTTCCATAACATGCACCAAGCTCATAACACAATGCTGGTTAGCTTAAAGAAAAAATATCCTCATGATTTCCTCAGACAAAATTTGTCTTTCAACATGACTGAGAAGCACTATTTATTTTAAAGACCTTTTGATTTGTTCTCTTCATTTTATCTGTTTTATAATGACGATAGTAATTTATTACCCTGTCACGCTGAGAACATATGCCACAATCCTCATTACGGTTTATGAATGCCATGGTATCTCAGTGATCTGTTACACAACATCACAAGTATCTCTTATGTGTAGTTATTTCTTCATTCCTTTTCTCAGTGGAAAAAATATTGCAAATTATTTACATACATATGTGTATATATTATTTATATTTGTATATTTTTAGATTCATAGATTTTTAAGTACACAAGGGACTATTATAATCATCTAATGTGACCTCCTGCAAAACACAGTGATTCTTTCTGTAAGCCCAGCAAGCTAAGCTGTAGCTTATTTTTTAGCAAGATATCTACTCCTGCTTCAAAGATCACATACAAGGATATATCACATTCCCAGGTAAATATGATGGACTGTGTGCATTTATTACAGAATTATAGAATCATAGAATCAATTAGGTTGGAAAAGACCTTTAAGATTATTGAGTTGAACTGTTAACCTAACACTGCCAAGTCCACCACCACTACATCATGTTCCTAAGTGCCATGTCTACACGTCTTTCAAATACCTCCAGGGATGGTGACTCAACCACTTCCCTGGGCAGCCTGTTCCAATGCTTGACAACCCTTTCAGTGAAGGATTTTTTTCCTAATATCCAATCTAAGCCTCTCCTGGTGCAATTTGAGGCCATTTCCTCTTGTCCTATCATTTGTTACTTGGGAAAAAAGACCAACACCCACCTCACCACAACCTCCTTTCAGGTAGTGGTAGAGAGCTTCTCCCACTAAAGAGGTCTCCCCTGAGCCTCTTTTTCTCCAGGCTAAACAACCCCAGTTCCCCCAGCTGCTCCTCAGAAGGCTTGTGCTCTAGACCCTTCACCAGCTTCGTTGCCCTTCTCTGGACATGCTCCAGCACCTCAATGTCTTTCTTGTAGTGAGGGGCCCAAAACTGAACACAGTATTTGAGGTGCGGCCTCACCAATGCCGAGTAGTGGGGGCCAACCACTTCCCTGGTCCTGCTGGCCACACTATTTCTGATGCATGGCAGGATGTTGTTGGCCTTCTTGGCCACCTGGGCACACTGCTGGGTCATGTTCAGCTGGCTGTCAACCAGAAAGCAAGACTGAAAAATACATTTTGAATTTGGAACTGAAAGCAAGAAATTGAAAAATATTAAACTTTTACACACAAGTTTGTAGACAATCCCAATGTACCAAGCAGTAAAAGAGAATTTTGTTCCCATAGTTCAAGTTTGAAATACTTGCAGTCATATCATCACAAGCTTTGAAAACGAGAAACAAAAGCTTGAATATAAACGTCATGTGTTAGGAAGGCAAGCATAGCATGTGGCAGGCAGCACTTGCTCCTCACTTTTTTAGTGAGAGCTCTGTTTCTCTGCGGACTTACATTATTGTGGTCAATACCAGTGAAAATTTCTTCAAGGCATGCTTTTTCTAACCATTTGAACCATTCAGACACATTTTAGACTGGAAAGACATCGAAATATGTTGTGAAAATCACATCTTCTGCAAAGACGGAGTATAACCTCATGGCCAGAGAAGAGTTCAGAATGTGCAAGGAACCTGTGAACACTGCGAAGCGACTTGTCTCATTTGTGGGTAAAGATATTCCATCAATTGACAGCATGTCTTGGGTAACACCTTAAAATATTAAAATTGTCCAGTCTGTTTACGTGTCATTTTAGTCTTTTTCTTCATCCAGCTATGTGGCAATTGTGCTGTTGAACCTCAAAACACGGCAGAGGAGGGGGAGTATGGACAGGCACTTCCACTGACCCTTTCATATTTTCATAAAGTGAAAGTGATTAACCTAATCCTTACTGTTGAATTAGTTGGCACAAATATTTGAATTGTTCTCATGACAATAATTCATTTTTCTCCTACACATCAGTTCTCAGGAGGTAAAAAACTAGCTTTGGCAAGTTGCTGTAAGCATTTGAGATCCATGTAAGAAGGACCTGCTAAGAATCAGGTTTGGAAGGATGACCCAGTAGAAGTTGGATCTTTGGATGGACAGAACTTGGGTGCCTGATCTAAGATCATAGGAACAAAGGAGCAGTACAAAGTGTTAGGATTTTAGATTATTAGAAGTTTTAAAAAACATGTGAAACTATGCCATAGGGTACAACTCTCTTCACAAATGGAAGTAATGAGTACAGCCCTTAAAGTATACATCTTGGATTTTAATGCTCTGCAGAAGATTCACTTGATGAATAAGCTCTGTGGTGTCTAGCAGGTAAGTCATTGCACAGGAATTATCCCTTGCAAAAGAAATTAGATCAATCTTCTGAACCACAGTTTTCTAAAATTCATAATTTTTTTTAACCCAAGTAGAAATGGCAGATAAGTATAACATGCACATCCACTGCAGCATTTCTGAAATTCCACTCCACTGTAATTTTAATTGGAAAAAAATCACCTCAATCTGAAAAAAAATCAGCACCTACAACTGTGGAGGATAAGAAAAATTTCTTAAGTTTTAAAAGAAATTCATGTTTTGCTAGATATCCTTCTCCATCTACAGAAACCCAAAGAATTCCAGTATCTTCCACTGTGATCTTAAAGCTGAAAGCAAAATCAAAAGATTAAAGGACATGTTTTGAGTTCTGAGGTCGATAATTGATAATCTCAGCAATGAAAATAACAGAAACTGGAATATTTTGCTAAAGATGATATTCTACAACTGTATCAGTTCCCTGATAACTTGAAAAGTAAATTAAAAAGAGATAATGAGTATTAATTTCTGGTGATCCTAGAGAGATCATTTTTGTTCCTTCTAAAAGTAAAGAGTAGTTTTTGTGGCAGCCAAACATGTACATTTAATCTGGAATCTGCAAGTTAAACTGTGATCCTTGGGATTTTGAATCTGAATTGCTAAAAGGGATGGAGGAAAGAAAGCTGTTTAAACCGTTTTTATTCAGTGAATTAAACAAATACATCTCTGAGACTACATAGGCTGCAAGACTCTACTGAGAAAATACTACATCTATGCAAGCAATTTCAAGGACTGCCACAAACACTGAAAAAATCTTAACATTCTCACCATGCCTCATGCCTTTGAGATTCACCTGAGGACGTTCTGTGCCTAAGTCTCTGCCTCTGCTCTAAGATTTTGTTAAAATATATGAAAAGAAAAAATGACATACACACACAGAGAGTCTGATTCCAAGATCTTCCCTCACAAAATACTGTCATATTAAGGCTTATCCAGTATTCCTGTGTAACTAACATTTTCCTGCCTATACTTTTTGGAAAGAAAAATAATTAACCAAAATGAAAGCCACTGCATTTTCACTTGGGTCTTCGGTTCTAATCCACTAATACTCCAAAATTTAAATCCAGAATATGAATTCTGGTAATAGAGAGATTTGAAAGAAATTATGGAACTGAATCTCAAACAGTATATTAAAAAAATAATCTTAATTTGCTATGATACAAAAGCCATTTACTGCACATATGCATGAATAACAGGTGTTTGATGAAAGTACAGTTAGCAAATAGAGAGCCTGGAAATACACCAATGATAATAGAACATGGAACAAAACTGGGGTTATTTTCTACATAACTAGCTCTTCTTCAACCTTGTTGAAAACCCATGCTTCATCTGAATTTTCAATGGAGCCTCTTTGGTGTACCACTAACATCTGCAGAGGCACATACCCTGACTTCAAGGAAGAGAGAGAGTCATAAACAAAATTGTGATTCAACAGGAAATTTCTAGTTTAATAATCAGCACTACACTAAATTTTAGGCCAGAAATGATTGTTAGAACATTTTATCAGACCTAGTTAACCTGACTTAATAGTATCTGTGAAATTTTCATCCTGCTACCCTTGATTTAAAGGCAGTATTGAAGAAGAGGAACTGGATCATATTCCAGTGATAATTCCAGTGAAGTTTTAAGCCCTAATAGTGGGATTTAGCTAACTTAACCTGGGCATCATAGAGGTCATTGTCAAAGTCAAGCTTGTCATCCTAGCCAGTGAAGTGATGTAAGAGCTTCCAAAGAACAACTTATCTGATCATTAAACAGGTCTGCAAGACAGCTGAAATGAGTGTGCCACTGGCTACAGAGGGACCTGTGGTGTAGAGATGGTGCAAGCCTTTTGAGTTCAAATGTGAAGGGGATGGATGTGCCTTACAGCCCGTGCCACTGCTGAACACGTCCATCTGCAAGAGGTGTGGGCAAAAAACTGCAGGCGAAAAAAAGACATTTAAAAGAGCAAGAATTATATCTCTCAGACTTAATCTTTCATGTTTTTACATGGTGACAGTGAAAACAATAGGGCTGCAAACTGAAGGACCAAATATTGCTGCTAAGAGCTTACTGGTTTGCTAAAAGCTATTAAGAAAATGGAAGCTATTAACATCATGCCAAATAATGGTTCAATAATAGCAGCCTAATGTGAAACTGAGATACTTTGTATCATTCTAAAATGATCATCCAAATAATGAACTGCAAACTCTTCAGCAGAAGATGGTGTTTTCCCACATGTGCACAGCTATCCCATCAAAATGCAACAGCTCACATAGCTGTTTTTACATGCAGATTTTCTGTGGTGGTGATCTGTGAATTGTACACCTGCATTGTAGGAGTAAAGACCCTATCTTATGCTCCTTATCAGGAGGGAAAAATCCTCCTGAGTCCAGTTATCAGTAAGGATCAATAATCAGAAAATTCTTAAAATCTTTAACACTTCAAGTCTTGGAAAAAGTCTGCCTTGTACAAAGTTCAATGTCTTTTACCAGCAAGTGAACAATAAGCTTTGAAATCTCAGATAAGCGTTCCATAATCTGTTTTTAAAGTATTCTTCATTATACTATATTGGCCAAAACACATTGTCTGTAATATGAATAATATATGTTTTAAGGTATGCATTTTGTATAATAAACATAATATTGCAGTAAATATATATATAACATATTTACCTTTTACTATAAACTAGATATATAATATTTATATACCTATAAAAATCATAGCAGCAAAACATTTAAAAAATACTCTTTAATAGAACTTCAGTTGGTTACCAAAAGGCATTTTTGAACCTGGGTGTTTTCTGCATATTGTTAAATGACCAACTAGCAATAATCGTGAGAGACACCATAAGTCAGATTATCAGAGGGCTTCATAAAGTGTTATCAGTTGATGATATTGTTAAGATCAACCTCACATGGCTGAAGCAATAGCAGTTTTGCTGATAATCTCCTTTGGCAGGCCCCAGTCTAACAGCCTGTGCCCCATTCCCACCCAGCGTAGTGAGACAAGGAGACATGGACGCAAAAAAGGAGACACCCACAGAGAACAAATCCAGCTGAAATTATTCCCTGTGGGTTCAAGGCACTTAAATTCTGCCCCATTATTCTAATAAGTGCCAATATAAAACACATTATGTCCTCCCCATCTTTCTGTGAAAGAAAAGTCCATGATATAAGAGAAAGACTTGTACAAATGTATTTACCTGAGATGCAACAACTGAGAAATTGGAAGCTCTAATTTCAATTTCTTTGCGCTCTTCCTGGCCTAAAGCGTCTGGACTTTTCAATACGAAGCAACCCTAACCTCAAAATAGTATATATAATATTAGCTTGGCTATCTTTTGCTAATTGTTCATTTTAGTCTCTCCAAGGTAGAAAGGAATTAGAGTGCTTTGATGAGAAATAATGGTCAAATATATTGATCTGCACTGCAAGATCTGCAAGCGAGTCCAAAATGAAATTATCACAATTTAAAATCATATAAAGAAAGTATTGACCGTCTGCAAACTAATTCAAGTCTGTCCTAACACAGAAGGATGGCTGCTAGTAGCACTGGAATTGGGCCAGTAGTTTGACAAATTATTTGGATGCACCTTATTATTAGACAATTATTCATCAGAAATAGAATGGAACATCCAGGTTAATTCTGATGACCAAACAGTGTGGTTATGATTGTTTTAACACTACGAATTATAAACTGTTACTTCATTTGCAATGTGGTGATGTTCTTCGAGGTCCTAAATATGCCTTCATATGCTTTGTGTGTCAAGTATGTCCACATATGGATGTAAAAAATATACTTACCTGTATGCATTATAGATAAATAAATGGACTTGCAGTTGCATACTCACACAGTACACATGCAATACATTTAATTAGAGCTGTGAACAACGTACAGCCAGAGCAGATTGATTAAGAGGATTTTTACAGGATCACCGGAAACCCTCAATAGCACTTGACAATAATCAAAGCTTTAAATACAATAGCAGGAATTGAGTAGGAATTGAGCTGGCACCAGAGAGGCTAACTCTGCATGTCAATACTTAAAAATGAGAGTTGCTGTGTGAAAAGGAGTGCTAAACTGGAGAAGTGCCAGCTGTTGAAAGCCTACATTTAAGGCTGAATCTGAGAACTGCCAGTGTTTCTGAACGAAGATCAGAAGAGCAAAGGATGGGTCTGAAAAAGCAGCGTCCACCCACAGTGCATGGGGCTCAGGACTGGCAATCCAGCACCTATACTCCACCGCCTACTGTGTCAGCCTGGGCTTAATTTCCCTGCCTGTCCATTAATCCATCTAAGAACGATACTTCCTTTTCTTGTGAGATGTTAGACACCTGTACATGAAAACACAACAGAGCAGATCAAGCCATCTTCAGAGCCGTGTTAAGGAATTGCGACAATTTTTAGTACCTGACCTGCCCTGGTAATTGCTGAGGCCCTGATCCTGGAAGAGTGATATGTGTGCTCAAATTTACATGCTATAATTAAACCCAAGGAGACTACTTTCAAAGCCTGGAGTTAAACAGGGAAAAGTTTGTAATGAGAAGTCATATCTTTCATTAGATCTGCAGATATAATTGGAAAAAACAGACAGAATTTCTTGCATACAAGCCCCGTTTCATGTCTTCAGGTCTTGGCAAAGAGCCAGGACTTTGCAGGATTGAAGCCTAAATGTTATTAGCAACATTTCGCTAGGTATAAATGCCGTTGTAAAAGGAGCTTATTAAAAAGTTGAGTTTCTTTGCTTAGAAACCTCCCCAAAACAATCAAAAAATATGGCTTGTTCTCTGACTCCTCAGATCAGTAAAAGCAGTATGAAAATTTTTATGAAAGTATTGCAAATACTCAGCTTGAACATTTGTTGCAAAATAGTTTGTTTTGTTTAAGAAATAATTAAAAATTAATTGAGCCTAAGCATGAGGGAGAAATTGACTCTGTAACCCAGCATTTACAGAATTCATCTGGGATATGGGACACCAGCACTGAAGCTTCTGCTTTAACAAACAGTTCATTAGTTTTACAAAGCAGAACAACTTTATCAAAGGAGATTAGCGAGCCCTACTTTAGAAAGGCCAAAATCCTCATGATGAGGATTCCTTGGGTTGATTCCTTGGGATGTGGGATTCATATCCTCTTCCCAAAATTGGGAGGTGTTTTGGCTACATCTGCACTCTTAAATCACACACTCTGAAGTCATTTCTGTCTGCAAGAATAACTGGTTCCTTTTTGAATTCATTGGGCCATTAAAAACAGATATCTATTGCTTTTTAAAAACTTTTTTAGAAACTATGAAAGCTGTTCCTTTTTTGAGTGAATTCAGGACTTCCTAGTTTTTGTCTCTGGTTCTTACCAGTAATTTCCAGCTCTAGTAAATTCAAGTCAATATATCTCTGCCTTCAGACCATGGTCACAGCCATCACTCACCTTGAAAAGGTGCCATGTATATGAACAGATGTCAGCTTCAAAGGTTAAAGCTGACTGGGTAAATAACTTAACTGGGTAAAGTTATTATGTTATTTTCATCAGGTTCATTGATCTTTGGGTCACTTCCACAGGTGTAGACTAAAAAAGGTCCTGAAAAAGGTGAAATTGGGTCTGTTTCTCAAAACATGAGGATGGAGATGGCAATACCTATGACCAAGTCCAGTGAAACGGCCCTGACAGTGTCTTCAATTTGCCAGGTGCCAAGGGAAAAACTCTGCATTGGTGTTGCGGTATGTTCCAGACAACAATCTGATTTTCATGAATGGTGAATCAGGACCCCTAGTTTCACCAAAAAGCACATACTTCCCTTAGTTTAAACACAGACCCTGAGCTTGGGCTCTGTGAGTGTTCAAGAGAGTGAGCACACTCTCTTAAACTTGGGTAGAGAGCAATTTCATCAGGTCGGTGGGGTATCTTGCAAAAAAAAATAAGGAAAGTACTTTCAGGTATAGTTTTCATGAAGAACCTGAATTGCAGTTTGCTGAAGGCTGAAATCACATTCTGTATAAGTTTAGGTACTTGCTTGTGCTGTTTGTATGCTCTGCTTTAAGCACCATAATAGGGAACCAGAAACTGGATGATATGGACTTCCATCTCATCCGATTCTCGCATTTTTCTAGGCTTTATATTCATGCCTGTAACTGCCTGCTGACTTTTGTAGACGTACAAGCATTTTTATGGCTTTATCACATGCCTGTAACTGCCTGCTGACTTTTGTAGACGTACAAGCATTTTTATGGCTTTATCATGTTTATTTTACAGCTTCAGTGGTGTTCACCACCTGCCCAGACAACATGAAAAGTGGTACCCAGTGAGTGTGAGACATGTCTGGTACCACCAGGCCTGTGTCTGGTGGGACTCTCGGCACCTGGCTTTGAAGGTTGGTGAAATGAGCAGGAGGAGAGATGCCTGGCTGTCTAGGGGCTCCCTTCCTTTTGCCAGGGTTTAAGCCAACTCCACTCCACTCTCTGCCAGTTAAACAGTAAAACCAGGGATATTTCAGATGAACAAAATATACAGCCTACAAAAGAATAAAAACTGTTATTCCCATGTAACTGTTGCCATCTTAAACAGCACATACGGCCATAAGAAATCATGTCAAACTTTGATTTCTGAAAAGTAATCTTGACTCCAGATTTGCTGCCTCAGTTCACCATGATGAAACACTGACATAAACGTATCCCTGAGCAGTCACAGTTTAGCTAATTTTTGTCACACTCTCCAAAGCCAGTAGTGTCATGAAACACTAATGCACTTTTGTTGCTCATTTCCCTTCGAAATCAGTTTAAAGCACAACTCCTAGTCTGACTTATGCTCTGTGTCTTTTGCCCATGTGAAAATTCTTCACATTGAATGGCTGCAAAAGTTAACACATAAATGGTAAAGGATAAATCATTAAACACGTGCAGCAAAACTTTTTTGCATGTTTTTTACCTTAACCCCTAACCTTCAATAGACATTTTCTATCTTTTATTTCCAGCTGTCAGTGTGCTACGCCTGCTTTAGGCCTGGATGCAAGTAAAGGAAATTTAGGCCTCAGTTTTTATAAGACAGCCGAACAAGGGAGTTTGTGCATAAAGATTTGCACACAAGGTCTTATGAACAAGAGCTACCAGCTTTGCACACCTGGCTCATTTTTAGGCTGTAGCTGTAAAAAGCTGTGGTTCACTATTTAACACCACAAACACGCAGAAGACAACTGTGGAAATAGATACTTAGTACAACCGTAGTACAACTATATCCTGAATTTTTATTTACATTTACTTTAATCATGGTCATCCTATTCTGGAAAGCTAGCAATGCAAATATCACTACCTAATGACTACTAAAATTCATGGGTTGAGAAAACAAGTTGCTTCCTACAAACAGCAATAACTTATTTCTTAAAAGAAAACAGAAAAAAAAAAAAAGGAGAGATTCAAAATAGAGTTGGGGGTCAGATATTCAGATATTTCATCTTTCATTATATGCTTCTTTTTCTGCATCACTAACTTGACATTGGTATCAATTAACATTTTTTAATATCTTCAAATGCTTCACTTTTTTCCCATTTACTAACTTAGCCTAGTTATTCACAACAAAGAACAAGAGACAGGGGGTGAGAAATTTCTTTCCCCATGAAGATATTAGCCATCCATTTATTTGGAACCAGTTTGGCAGCCCTTGATCACCTACTGGAAAGCACTGAATCAATTAGGCATAAGGGATCATATCCCAAAGTTCTTATTCAGTCTCTTTCAAGGAAAACACACTTCATTCAAAGAGAACTTAACCTAGATAAGGATGCAAATATTGGAATTTGGCCCAGTGACTGTGCAGGGGCTATCTTGTAATCAGGTGTTATTAAGGTTTTGCTAACCAGGCTGTAAATGTAAACGTTACATTTCTTTCTTCTACTGTAGGTATCATGCTTTAGTATTATCTTAATATACAATGATGGCTTTGTCCATGCAGTAAAGTATAAACTACTGGAATATAAGAAATCTGCACAATATGGGAAGAGGAAATAAAAACCCTAACTGCTTAAAGTGGTAACACCTGATAAACAGAAAGTCTGTATGGTTGAGCTACAGAGGACTAATTCAATTTATCTGTCAGTGAGATTGCTTCCTGTCAACTACCTCTGGCAAATCAATAAATAAATCTATAGGCAAATAAGTAGTAAAATAACTACTATTTTTACCTTTTTCAGTTAACGGAGATGAACAAAAACTGACACAGAAGGGAAAGTTTAGAGGTCACTGTGGCAAATACAGCAATCATGTAAATGGTGTTGGTAGCTGGTCAAAAGGACATTGAAATAGTATAACTTCTGTTGATTTGGCAATAAGTGTGAACTGGAAAAGTAAATTGTGTCCCATTACTTCTGTTCATGGTAGAGATCAAGTTACAGCCCTGGCAAAACATGGAATAGCTTCCACTGAAATTAATTACAGTTATTCCTGCCTCATTCAAAAGTAAAATTGTTCTGCAGGAAAGATCAGAAAACCATGCCCGGCAGTGTTTGTGCTCACATTTGTTGCTATCAGTGCTGACGGAGCTTATACATTGGCCCATAAAACACTTTGGGTCTTCTCCCAAACCTAAGAGAAAAATCGGGGTGATTATCCTGAAATCCTGCCATTTAGGTCTGATTCTGCTCCTGTGATTACAGCCCTCTGCATCTAAACTTGTGCTTCCCTAAAAAGAAATTGTCTTGAAGTGAGATCTCCACAGCAACTTCAGACAACTGTAGCAGGAGTGCAAAGTTAATTCTCCCTAGCATCACAGGAAATGTTTATTGCAGAGCTGAGTGTGTGATGCAAACTGAATTTTTTCTCTTCTAGAATGAAAAATTATCTATTTTCTTTCTTGGTAGTCCTTCCAGCAGTGAGATTATTTACTCAAATTATTAGTCCAAATCTCTTATGTGGGAATTTGCTCAAAGTGCTCACAGTTAGAGCTGATAAAATAATAGTAAATGTATTTGAATAATGAATTTGTTAATTAGCAAAATAAATGACCAAACTTAGTTATTTGGTAGTAACTGAATTTAAATATATATTCGCAAATAACTGATTCAAGAGAAAATGCTTATCGACTACATTTTTTTACAACAAATATTATCTTCAGTGAAAAACTGTTCACTTTGTTCAGAGATGGGCTCTATTGGTTTATTTATATGACTAACAATCTTAGTGTTTTGATAATAGTTAGGATGATACTAAGTAAAAAAGTAGAGGAAATGTTACAGGAGTAGAGGTTTCTGTTCTACTTTTCTGACTTTTATCTTTTATCCAACAATGATATAATTTAAAATACAGCAATCTGATAGTGCTGTCAAGCTGTTCAGGCAGTTCCTCCCAGAAATTGCACTTCAGATCCAGACTCTGTCCTGTGTCTTTCTGGTGCCAGGACATAGTCAACAAGCTCCAAAGGCTCCTAAGGAAAATATCCCAGGAAAAGGAGTTGCAACAGTAGCATCGTGAATACTTAAAAACCATGGTTTTGCTTCAAGGGCAATTGTTTTTTGGTTGAGAATCTGACAAACTAAATCATTTCCAGCCTTGTAATAAACCTAATGCCCAGTTGTCATTTCAGAGATCAGATTCCACAGAAACCCTTAGATTTGAGAAGCTTCATGAAATTTGGGTCTGAATCTACTCTTTACACCTCAGAACTTTTAAACTCTGAAAGCATTCCCCAGACACTCAGAAACCTGAGAATCCCTGTTTTTATGAAAACTCAAGTATGGCCAGCATTGGCCTGTTCTTTAACTCCACAACGCTGGAAACCACAATAGTGAAGCTAGCACTTAGTTTTGACCTGAAGTTGTAAACTTCCAGAAAACTTCACCTAATTCTTCAAGTGCTTTATTAAAACGATTAAATTCGAGGCATCTCAGGAGACCTGGTGCTGGACTTTTTGCCTGAATAGCATCTGCCCTTTGAAAAGAAAGCATTCAATTGTCTACAAATGCAACATCATGTTATTTTTTGGGGAGGCTTTTTGCCAGCAGTATTTAGAACAGATAGATCAATACATGCTCTAATTATATTTAGCATAACAACCTTATTTAATATGTAAATGGCTATAGTTATTCTTTAAT
>WEKW01009111.1:24971-48376 GCA_013389905.1 Sula dactylatra
AAGGAACAAGCAAACCCCAACCATGCTTAAAAAAAAAAAAAGAAAAAAGAATAATAAGAAAAAAATATCTCCCCCGTGGTTTATCCCACTTGCAGCAATCTACCAAAAGAACCACGGGCCTTTGCTCTCCTTCCCCATCAGAATGACAGGTGCAGAAAAACTGTCACATGTTCACAAGTCACACTAGCTGCACATCCCTCCCTCTTCATCATCACTTCGGGGATGCATCTGTCACTGCAACACAATCTTTATTGACTGTTATATATGTCTATGTTTTTACATTTAATCTGGTTTGTTTAACACTTCTCCCCTGTTATTTTCTCATTCTTATGCATATCTTCGACTCTGCAGTTCAGTCAGTCTGAAAGCAAAAAGCACTGGAAATATCATATTGCACATATTTCACGTAATTTTGAACATTTTGAAGTTGAGCCGCCACCAAAACACAGAAGATATTTTTGACAAAACAAAGTTTGGCAGACTAGTCACACTTGGATTATAGTTTGGTTTTTAATTCCTATTGTGCATATATCTGAAAGTTTACAGCTTCCTGAAATGAACACTGTCCCTCCATTTCTGGGAAGGGAAGCAGGATAGCTCGAGATAAAATCGTGTCACAGATTTCTCAGTCCAGCGTTTCTCTCAAAATAAGATGAAGAGCCCTTCTTTGACTCGAGGAGAGATAAAATGTGCACACTAATTAACAGAAGCTGCTTGTTTTCTCATTTTACACATGCTAGCCAAGAAGACTCATAGCTCCAAAGAGTGAGAAAGATCTGGAAGAACTGGCATTTCCTTGGACAAGCTTGTGGCTGGAAAGAGGTGACAGGAGTCTTTTGTAGGAAAAAAAAAAAAAGAAAACAAACCCATTTCATTTTCAAAGGCTTCTCCCTGACACTATTCTGCCTGAAATACTAGAAGGTCTTTGTGATACTAGCTGGAACTGCTGTGAGGTAATTATATGTAGTTACATAAAGCAGCCTAATGCTAGCCCAGCAAATTGTCTAAAAGAAGGGAATGTATTCCTTGTTAAATGTTTTGTCATGATGACCATGCCCTTTATTTATCTCTAACACAACATGCTTATTCTGCCCCATCTACTGTTTTCACCCTGCAAATTTATGAGGCTCTATTAATCTTCTGCCCTGCTGACTCTCTCTGTTGCAAAGTGTCAGCAGACTTTTGTACCTTGCTAATGTACAAAGTGCTTCCTATGAGTAATATCAGCATTTTGCCTTTTAATTGCACATATAATTTTTAGGTCTTACAGCTAATAAGGGAATTGAGACCACAGTTCATCATTGTCTCGAATGGTACTCCAGGGGTGTAGGGACTGTAGAAGCTCAGAGAAGAATATACTTGTCCTCATTCCAAGCAATAGTTTCTCTCATTATAGCAGCCCCATTCACACCAGTCCAGTTACAGGTCTGCCAGCATTTCCATTATAAGCCCAGCTTTTTGAGGTTTCAAAACTGTTGTAAAAATTTATAAAACATAGTATACATTCTTTCAGCTTAGCTTTTTTTTGATTATTGTTATGCATTCTTGTTTCTGCATCAATATTGTTGTTGTTGTTGTAGTTGTTGTTGTTGTTATTACAACTTTCTGTAGAAGCTCATTTTATTTTTCAAAGACCTCATTATTTACAGGCAACAAATGGTGCTTTGGTCATATTCAAACTAGGTTGTGAATCTATTCATTGCTTGTTCCATCTTTTCAGTCCAAAACCAAACTTAAGAAGTGATAGTATGGTGCTAACTTGGAACAATACACAGTAATTTTATACTAAGAACCTTTAACAAGGTGTTTTACCCTCATCTTGAAATGCACTTTACTGAGGAATACTGTTGCTAACCAGTTGGAGGGAAATATGTAAGTTTGCCTTCCTTTTTCCTATGGTAGTTGATTAGAGAGAAGACCTCATGTATCATATGCTGGAGGGTTTGAAGAACGTGTGCCAAATTGTGCAATTAAATGCTTCTCTCATAAGTATGCAAAGCAATAAAAAGTAAACAGATTGACTACTGGAATATCATGCCACGGGAGCTGCTTGTAAGCAAATTGCAGTCTGTTCTTAACTATTGGGCATTACTTTATTGTGGAAAAGTCCACAGAAGAACCAGAGGTCAGGTATATTTTTCAGATCCTGCTAGGAACAGTGCAAACCCAGTCACAACTTTGAGCTCCTGCTCATAATGCAGAGAATGTAGGTGCTAAAAAGGGGCTGTGGCTATATGGCCTCCAAAGACACTTTTGTATCAGAAGATGAGAAGTTTCTGTATGGCCTCAGAAGGCTCACACCATGCAGATCTGCTGCTCATTTTCATTTCCCCTGTCCCTGGACACCTGTGATGCCTGAGTGAGATAATACATCAGAATGTCTCATGTCTTCCCTCTGGTTTCCTCACTCTTGTCCTGCAGTTTGCCAACATCTGGATCATATTGGCTATTCATCTGAAGGTTTTTAACATTTGGTTGTTATATCATCTCCAGTTCCAGTATTGTTGTTATAAAGTGATGTATTATTCATGCAATCCAGGGCTCAATTTTCAAACTTGTGGACTTCATACTATATTACCATCATAAATATTGATTTCAAGGCACCCACAAGCATTTTTAGTCCTTCACTGAAAACACAAAAAAGAGACATCTGTACTCTGTGGAGCATAAAATCAAAGGCTGTATACCCCTGGCACAATGGGATGCCAATCTACAGATCCCAGACAGATGTCCAGGCACACAGTGGGCACTTGTGCAGATATGTGCCAGGGCCCACAAGCTATGTAGCCACATCTCCACACATTTGAGGGCTTAGACTAAGCAACCATGACTCTCTTAATGAGTTTGGACCCTTCACTGCATTGATACATCTACACTGCTTCCACTTCTGGGGTCAACTCACTGAATGGCAGCGGCCACGCTGACAGATGGCTTTGATTGACAAGTCACTTTACAATAATACCAAAAAAGGAGAGGAACAAAGGGGATGGATTACATAATCCTGCCACTAATTTTGAGCATTCAAGTGGTTTTGTCCTCTTATGAAAGCCCATTGTTTTTTGCTTATTTGTGGGACAAAGATTATGAGATAAACAGTAAAACCTGCATTCACTGGATGCAAGGTGAGAAAGGCAAGAAGGGTTCAAACAGGCTCTGGGTGAGCATTCACAAACTTCCTCATGAACTGGATCCTCACTGCAGCTTCCTGGCTCCTTGTTTGTTTTGGTGGAAAGATTACCTCAGTTTCAACTGAACAGAGCCTTATTGTTACCATTGTTACCATATTTCTGAGAAAAAGATCCAAACTATACTCTTTCCAGCCAAGTTTATCACCTGAGTCAAGAATGATGTTGTCGCTATATATCAATGACACCAGTAGTGTCTGGAAAACCACTGCAAAACAGTCTTACGGGAAGTATTTTGTGTGTGTATATACATATATATATGTATAAATAGGTGTGTGTGTATATATGTATATACATGTGTATGTATATATGTATTTATAAAAAGAACAAAGAATAAATACCTTTTAAAAGATCCATATATTAGAAATAAGCAAGGTTTACTATACAGGCTCTCAGTCCATCTCAGCATTACAGTAAACCCACAAACCTTTCTCCAGTATTCACAACACCTCCTGAACTGCACGACCGAATGACAGGCAGGCCTTATACTTTCCATTATCCCTTATCTATGTTACTTACTTTAGAGCAGTACTATAACAATTCCTACTAACACATACACTACTGATAGCAGGAATAGACCTAGAAATTTGCATTTGGTAGATTTGGGGGGGAAAAAAGCACCATAGAGGCTTCTAAAAAGGTTTTTAGGCAAAAAGTAGCTTCATAAAGATGTAACTAATTGTTCACAGTATAAAATGTGGGTGAAATACAGACATTTCCATTAGCTTTTCTAAAAATGATACCCAAACATTCAGCACTCCATTTTCCTTCATTTAAATTGCCTTTATCATCTTCCTTCTTATCATGGTATTGTTAAACAATTTGAAATATTTTTTCTTACCTGTCATGAAAATGCCCTTCCTCCAGTTTTTCTTTGTAGATGCCATTACTGTGTCTCCCCTCAACAAAGACTGATATTCCAAAGGAAAGTATTAACCTCAACTTACCTCTCTAGTTAAAAATAAAATTACTTCTAAACTTCTGAAGCTTATATTCCTTCAGTTCTTGAAATGTTTATGAAAAAAATTGTCTTTCCTATACTGACTGCATGACTTCCTTATTTCTTTTTCTGGCTCCTCTTTTTAAACAGAAAGTAAGTACTGCACATAGCAGATTATCAAATGCACTTAAAACAAAGCTAGACTACATTAATTAGTGTTGTATGTGCACTTGAAGTGGGTAATATAGTTCATCCTCTGGCATGCAGCTCATTAATTTCAAAATGTATGTTACTAAACCTCTTATCTTGGTTTTATCTAATTAAATTATTAAGATGAAACTTAATAAAATTGGAGGGTTTTAAATGTCATTCAAGGTGCAACTACAATTAAGAGATCAAATATTCATAGTTTTAGAAGTCTCAACCCAGCAAGACCACTTTTTGTGTATGATCAATTCTGTGCTGATTTTTTTCCAAACTGAACTGTCTTTATTTCAATAATGTTATGATTTGCAAAGATAGACAGGAAATTGGTACATACAACTCTGAACAGATAGGTTAATTAAGGTTCAGTCTAGTATTGATAGGTACATATTATAAACATTTAAATAGTATGGATTAACAATGGCCTCAGAGCTAAAATGGTGTTGCAGGCTGTTATTGTCCTCTAAATACTGCAGTGTCACTGGGCCAGCTGAAGTTACTATCAGAGTGATCTGGAAGGCTAAACACAAGCGTTTGGTGTCTTTTAGACACCTTGATGTATCTAAGACATTTAGTGGCAGACATGACATAGGCACTACCTACGCCCTTCTGTGGTAGCAACTGGAGACAAGGCCAGACAGTCAAGAGCATTTAAAATGGCAACAGGCACTTGTATTGAGGGACTTAAATTATCTCCAGACCACCCAGATATTTTGTGCTGTAAAGACTTCAATACTTGTCTGAAACATGGAGTAAGTTTGTTCTAGGAAGAGAAATATGGAATCACAGAGTAACCTGGAACACTACGTTGCAGCCGGTCAAAATAACAAGTACCAGTCGCAGAACTACAAACCCATTCAGGTTGGAAAGGACCTCAGTTTTTTATTCCAATATCCTGCTCAAAGCAGGAGCAGATCTGAGGTCAGACAAAGTTACTCAGGGCTCTGTCCAGTCATGTTTTGAAAAAATCCCAGGACAAGACAGCACAACATCTCTGGGAAACCTGCTCCACTGCCTGACTGTCCTCATGGGAAACAAGTTTTTCCTTATATGAAGTCTGAGCATTTCTTGTTTCAACTTATGCCCATTGCATTTTGTCCTCTCATCTTGCAACACTGTGAAGATGTTTGCCCTGTCTTCTTGATGGCATCCTTCTGGGTTTTGAAAGTCAACACACAACATTTAGTTGCTGGATCTGTCAGAGTTTTAGCTCCCGTACTTGACCCACCTGGCACTGGAAAGCTTCTTCACAGGATTCAACCAGAGTTACAGTCTGTGCTTCTGACTGAATACAGAAGAGCTATGAGAACTCAAAAGGTAGCTGCCATGGACGCACAATAGAAGTGTTGAGTATAACACCCAAGGTGCAATGGTAGAAGGGTAAGGAAGGATAAGTCTCAGGGCCACATTATCATTGTTTTGGTACATATCAAGTCGGAAAGTATGGGTACCCCAACATGACATGTTCTAACATAACTGGTTGCGCATATCTGCTGTATACACATATCTGAACCAGAGAAGCCTCCTCACAGAAAACAGAGACAGTCACAGCTAGTGCTACCTATACCGCGATTATTACTATTCATTGGCAATACTGACAGCTACAGTCTGCTTGATCTGATTCTCTCACTGACCCCTGGAACTGTGGCTTAATAGTCTGTAGAGTTAAGTTAGGTATCCATGACAGGTGGCCTCACCTACAAAGGCTGTTTAGAAATAACTGTAAGCCATGTTATGTGTGTACATTCCAGTTTGTTAGCACAAATATTTCACAGAAAAAAAGCCTCTACAGAAAGTAAGTTTGAGGCAACTGTACAACTAGCAACATGGAGTACGTGGGCATCACAAGAAGGGGATGTAGCTTCACTGGCTGGTCGTATTTTGATCTTTGAATTCTGTACACAGAGAGTTCACAGTATAGGAGTTGTGCCACAACTAGCTAATGTTCTGCAGATATTGCATACTGAGAATTTGGGGAATGGCTATTCTTAGGGTTGCAAAGTCAAGCACTCCAAAAGCCAGGAAGAGTTAGTGTTTAATACGGGCAACAAAATAACTGTTATTAGTCCAACGCAATCCTCCTCAGACAGGCTTAAATAGAGGGTGATGGTGTATGTATGGTTTGCTAGGGTTTCACAGACGTTTTCTGACAAAAGAGGAATAGGATGGCGATAGCGCTGTCTGTACTCAAAGGGATTATCTCAGACCCACATATTTCCTTATACTCAGAAGCTTCTTCCTTCTGCTCCTTTCCTTGCAAATATTTCCACCCACAGGCTCACATCTTTTCCACCCTCAGCACCTAAACTTTCTGTGCCCAGACTCAGACTCCAATATTCAGACTTGTCATCTCAGCCCTGCTGTCCTTGATGTAACTTGCACAGATGGATGCTGCTACTCAGCAGTGAAATTGAGTCTCCTCTTTCCACCTCTGCTCTTAGACCAGTGAAGTAGCTCGAATATCGGTGATTTGAATTCATATCCACACTGAAGCAGACTGAAGTGTTTGCAGTGTTCACCATGCTCAGCAGTGAATAAGTTGCCTGCCAGGGCACATGTTCACTTATGTCCCATGCTAAACACAAAGCTAAGTGCCAAGAGGCTAAGGCCCAGGGTGTGGGCATGGATGCATGTAATGAGCTGGATAAACCCGATGGTAAAAGCCTTAATGCATGATGGGCTACGATCTCTAATGCAGCCTGGATGGATGCTGTATTAATGCCTGTGGAAAATGTGTGCAGTGTCTCCATAGCTTTGATTTGGGCTAAGAGAGGATTCCATCACCTTTCCACCCTCCCTTGGCCCTTCAAAATCTCCTTCAGTATGTTGCCTTCACAGAAATAATTGAATTTCATTTTGACTGGTGCAGGAGCCAGCCACCTGTATATGGCTGCATATATTGCCTGGTACATGGACGCGTTGGTGCAGGTAGCGAGCTGAGGGACATGGCATCTTGGGAAGTGTGTGTGGGTACAGCAGGTTCCAGCCATGAGAAACCTCCTGCCATGAAGTCAAGAGCCAGGAGATTAGGTGCCTGGCAGCTTCTTGCCTGTTTAAGAAGCAGCATTTCCAAGTTCTCACTAAATCTCTTTCCACACACTTATCCTCAAATAAAAAGACAAAAATCAATCCATTGCTCTGCCTTGAAAGCTGCCAGTCTCCAAAACTGTGAATGTAGCAGATCCAGTGTTTTCCCTTTCTTGTTGATGTGATTATGATTGTGGCTGCAAGTTCTGTGCAGGATAAATAGTTCCTTGTACAAAAGAAGCAGCAAAACGCTTTCCATTTTGGAATGGGCAGAAAAGATCCTAAGAACAACACTTGAAGGACATAACTATAGATGAAGATCCCATTTTAGGAAGTCAGGACGTTCATGATATTGGGCAGTGCATTGCCTCTGCTGAAGTACATGGGACTGGCCACATTTTAAACCACCCTGTTGGTTCAGGATTGGAACAAAGGTATTAATTCAGTTGAAGTGAAAGTGACTTGTCTATCTGTCAGATCTACCCATGCACTTCCAGAAATAAGTATGGCTGCTCTCAAAGGAATGACAGTCATCATTTAGCAACAAAAATATTAAAAGGTATTATCTGAATTTAAAAAAAATAAAAAAGAAAAAAAATTATTTCACGCAGCCAAGATGTCTGTCCTGTTTTGTCTACTTTTATCTTCTGAGGATGCTTAGGTAAACACCCACAATCTTCATAAGGACAGACCAGCTCAGTGAGTAAGGTTGGTATGCTATAAAAGACTCATTGTCTATATTCATTTTAAATTGCACCTACAGAGGATTTATAGAAACAATACCTAGGTGGCACTGAGGAAGCTATCAGTGCTATTTACAGACAATTTAAAGGAATAAACCTGCAGTTACGCCTGTGTTTGCTTTCCCTTGTGGTCTCCCTGCAACGCTTTCTAATCCTATTGTGACTTGATTGTTTCACAGTAAAGTGCTCCACAGAGGCCAGTAATTGGCACACAGGTTCAAATTAGATTGCTGTGTGTTTAGGAAAGCAGGGGTCATTTCCCATCAGCACCACTCATTAAGAAGCAGAGTGCAAAGTTTTCTATTACAGAAAATACTCGTATGTAAGTATGCGCATGCTTGGAAGGAGGATTTTATGTATAACCTAGAGCAGAATGAGTCTGTGATCAACAATATGCAAAACAACTTTGGTAAAGGAATATATTAACTATATACTCAATAGCAGTTTTCTTAATTCTGCCTCTGTCTTGACCATCGTGCACAAATTCCTTTTCAACATGTAAATATGAAGTCAAACACATAGGTGAATTCAGAAGCTGGCTTGGAGGCAGATGAAGAGTTGGCCTTGTGTGCCCCTGGCTCTTGTGAATTTTAATCAGGCTCTCAGTTTTAATTGCACATCAGCCAAGTTTCTGTTCTAGTATACTCAAGGCCACAGTCAGCTCCTGTGCATTTGCTGTGGGGAGGAAAGAGAAGCTGGGGTTCAGAAATGACACAGCTGGGCCTCATATTAACTGAAGGAAGAGAGATAATGTCAGTATGCACCAGAAAGGAGAGTGAAGGGCAGGTAGGATTAAGAAAAAAAGAAAAAAGAAAAAATCTGTCAAGAGAAGCCAGTTAGCAAACACCCCATGCCACAAGCTTAATTGTTCCTGGTGGCAAACAACAAATCATTTGATAATGTTTAAACACAGGAGAGGTATTTGAGTAATTCTTGCCTCACCTGACATACCCTGGGCACCTGACTTTCCTCAAATGCTGAGTGATGTCCTTTCCTCTAGGATGACTAAGGGAGGTGTCTGTCTATGTCCTGCCCGTGGCTCCTCGGAACCAGAAAGCAGGCACTGCAGCACTCGCGCCTCTGGGGAAATCTCACTTGCTAGGCTTGCATCAACCATTTTTAACTCACACATTATCATTACTGTGGTATAGCTCCTATTTTGCATAATAGCCTAGTGGTTAGAGGTCTCCTGCCAGAAAGAGGACACCCGGGGTGTAGCTTGAGGCGGCTGCAATCCTATACCGCCCCGCTGCAGAGGAGTCCCGTGGGCAGAGTGCTAGCATTATTTCCAGCGAGAGTATTTTCTGCTCCTTAATGAACCATGGGGAGGGCGGAGGGAAGGTCACTGCATGAAAATGGCATGGGGTCGGACGGAAGGCGAGCAGATGAGTACACGGTGCTCTGGCTGGGTGGCAGCACGTTCACCTAGAGACCAAGCAGATCTGAAATGTTGGACTGTGCCCTGATGAGTAGGTATGCATTTCACATGATGCCTTGGACTTAACCCCTGGAGGACTCCCTATCCCACCTGGTCACTTAGTTTCATGAACTTGTTTCAAGTTTCAAATCCCAGTTTTACAGAAGTGTCACGCAGGAGGCAGATGGGGTCTGACATGCATGTCTCTCACTATTGCCTGCTCCATCTCTAGTGGATCCTTACTTAGTGATCCATATCAACATCTTCCTGGACTCTTCCCCCATTTACTGGCTGCAGAGCTGATACACTGAGGTCAGTTTTGCAAATTCTGCCCCCGGAACACCATTCAGTAGATGACCCTGTTCTTAAAACTACTTTGTTCTTCCCCTCATGTGGTTACTAATCAAAATGTTTCTTGTACTCTTCCCCAAGTGCTGAAGTCTCCCATGATGGGGACAGGACTTCATGAGAAAGGCCTGAATGGGCCAATCCAGGGCCATATCCTGTAGCTTGTGGACACTACATTTTTGGACTCTAGTAGCGTCTAAAAGTGCTTGCCTAAGAAAGATTATAAGGACAAAGTGTACAAACATATTGGGTCCTTTCCCTAGCTGTCTCCTGGTGTCCAACTGCTTTCAGCTATGGGACTTCCTGAAATCATCTGGGATTCTATGACTTTAGTAAACAGCAATTTATTTCTTTTTCAAGGTACTTATCCAATGTCCTTTGAACCTCCGCAAACTCTTTTCTTTCCAGGGGAAACTTACTCTGCTGAAAACAAAATATATTGAAATCTTTAAGTAAACTAACTCATGCTTCCTTTTCCCTCTCCTTTCACCAGCAATGTGCATTTTTTACAGATAAGAGTGAAAAAAATCTGCTGTATATGTGAAACACAGATAGCAATCTTCATTTTTACTTGCTCCTTCCGACATGAGCCTTAAACTATAATGATGTAACCTGTCATGGAGAGCAATATCAAATCTAGGATGATGACACAAAACAAGCAAGAAATGATACCTATCTGTGGAGTTTTGCTGTGTAAATTGAGTGAAATTTCAGACACTGTTGGCATTTCTCCTTCCCCCCTTCCTAGTCACCACCAACTGGTGTTGGTTTTTTTTTTAATCTGCATTATGTTTTATATCCAGCATGGCAAGTCACAGCTTTGCAGACTTCCCTTATCTTTAGATTGGGACTGCATTCCTCTGTCTTCTCATCATACGTCTGTTGAAATGTTGTAAAAACCACAGTCATTTCTGGATTGAAAATGTGTTAGCATGTAAAGTATTAGACAGGAATACAGTTGTTACTTCAATTCTGCTGAGATTTGCCTTTGTCTCCCTAGGATTTTACCACATATTCACTAACATGCTGAGAATACATCTTTTTTTCCTGGTATGGCAACAGAAACACTGCTGCTTTCTGAAATCTCATTCATTGTAGTTGGACTCTCACAACTATAAACGTGTGGGAAAAAACCTGCTTGTCTGCTTTTTTCCTAGAGAAGACAAACCATGAGAAACCAGCACGATATATTCAGAAATATATCTTTCCATGTAGTGTCACACCAGAATAAAAGGCACAAATGCACTTTCAAGAAACTGGGGGGGGAGAAGAAAAAAAAAAAGAGAAGAAAGAAATGACAAAATGGAAATTTGAAAAGCTTCAGAAAAAATGGCTTTGTAAGGTTTTATTTTATGACACAGATCATCATAAGAACATGAGAACTGCAGTATCAACTGGATCAAAGCCCCAATTAGTCCAATATCTTGCCTCCAAAAATGGCCAGTAGTGGTTGTTTAAGAAGAGTATAACCATGATACAACACGACCAACAGCTAATAAAACTTGTTCAGAACAGTCGCTCAGTAACCAGAGATTTCTCGAATGGAGGTCTTTCTGATGGTCCTGGGTAGACTTTTCTTCCATTCTTTCATTCATTTTTTTTAAACCAATAACATTTTTAGCATATACAATGTTCTCTGACAAGTTCCACAGCTAAAAAGCACTTCTTTTCTCTGTTTTGGATGTACTGTTTACTAGTCTTGTTGATGCTTCCTAATTCTTCTGTTAGAGATGATAAACGTATTTGTCTTCTCCATACCACTATGATTTTATAACTTTTAGGTGATCTATCTTCTAGGCTGTGGAATTTCCAGTCTAAGTAATCGTATCTTCTACTGATACTAGTGGTACCAGTGAACTGCCTCCCCTCCTGCCCATTTCACCAATATATAGTTAATTTTGCTTTAATGTTTCATATGGATTATTAATAAAGGAAAACTTTCTTTTTTTACCAAAACTGGCAGTGACTCAACAAAGGTGATTTACTGACTAGCTCCAACTGCATCCTACCCTTTGGGGTCCTAGTCAGCCAGACACCTTCTTTTGTAGGGTTGGAAATGGCTGGTTGGGCCAAGCACAGGCCCCTTACCTGCACACCAGTCCCATACCAGCACACAGCCAGGCATGTGGAGCCTTGGCCACCACCCAGCAGAGCAACCACAGCCACCACCACCATGGTGATGCTAACAGTTGTGCCTGGACCCCAAACTGCAGAGTCCAGAAGCATGTTTGGGATAAACACGTAATTTCTTTGTATTTTGGTGAGAAACTGAGGGAAGACTGGTTTCTTCCTCCCTCCCAGGTTCACAGGCTGCAAGTCCCTTTTGTCAAGGGGTGCCAGCAGCCATGCCCTTCCTCCTTCATGGACCGTTAAGATCACTCAGTCATTTTGGAAAGATTACCTTAATCTGGTGAGAATTTGCTGCACATTGGATATAAATGATGTGATGTTTTCCCCAGTGAGCTTCTGAATTCTGAGCTGCAGTTGGACGTTGTTGAATCTGTCAAATAGGAACCTTCTGCTTCACTTATGTCCCATATTGCCAACCTGATGGACTGATCCCTGACTGAGAATTTAAGTCTTTCCAGATGGAGCAAAATTAGCAACAAAGTACATATTGCAAAGACGTTTTAGGAAAGATGTGCTTTTATTGACTGAATAGTACCACAAGGTAGAATGAAACAACTTTGTATGCACAAACCTACCCAACCTATCTCTTTCCACACACTTCTGGCTATTCAGATTTACTGAGACCACCACAATCAGCAAAATAGCCACTAGTTGCACAGGTCAGAGAATTTAACTTAAAGCATAAGCCCTGCTGAAGTCATTGCATTTCCTCATATGCTTACACATATATGCTATGTTCAAAGTGACAGTGGGACTACAATAAATCTCCTGTGATGTGTACTGCTCAGAATTAACATAACTTGTCAATGGTTCAAAATATGGTCTAAATTCTGTTGGTTGTCCTATTATTGATCAATTTTTTTTTCTCATATGCACTATTTCTAATTTATCTCCTCTCTTTTTAATTTATTCTAGAACTACTGTGAAATCAAAATCATTCAAAAAGTCATTCAAAGAGTTAAATACAATAATTTCATCATTAGAAAGGACAGTATGTAACTATCAGGACAAACAATCTATCTTTTGTTAAATCACAGGTCAAAGAAAGTTCATTCTTAATAATGCAAATCACAAATCAGTGTCTCAGGAACAGCATATATGAAATGATGTCTGAAACATCAATAACATGTTTTTTCCCTTATAATTATTATTAGCTTGGTAATAGCCATTAGTGACCTATCTCCTTCTGCTGATTTAGTAAAGTGCACCTAATAACAAGCAGGGGTCAAACATACAAACCAAATGACACTGCATTCCCTAGATACATAGTGCAGTTTCTAATGATGTAATAAATGCCTTGCAGTGTTTTTGTCTCATCCACCAAAATTAGGTCTATTAGAGTAAAATATGCCAATTGAAAACATTATAAATCTTGACTGCAATATAAAACAAATCTCTATAAACAGTGCTAAAATGACAAACTACCTCTTGTGTTAGAGAAGCTGAATATAAAGTAGCTTTTATTTCAGTTCTCAGTTAAAAAATCAAGTCTTCAGAAATGGTGTATATTTATTATATAAATGGCGTGAAAGACAGAGAGCAGTATCACATTACAGCCTCTTTTTTGCTAGGAATTAATTGTGATTTCAACAAAAACACCTTTTTAAATCATCCATCCAAGAAGAAGAAAGTATTGTCCTATAATTTTAGACTTTATATGGATATTTACAAGAGACGACCTTCTCTTAGACAAAGAGAGTTGGTTCACAGTTCAGGGAAAAAATAATAAAGCTTATATCCATCTCTGTATCAAGAGTATTCATAAAATCAGCTAGTTCCTTACTTAACCATGCTGGAACCCACTCAAGCCATTGAGTTTAAAACTGTGGTGTTATTATTCTTTGATGTCTATAGCTTAGCAGCACAAAGCTGGTCTCCAAGCACTTACTCTCTATAAAGAAACACAAATGTTTGGCCTTTGGGCTGTAAATATTGTGTCACCATTGATTGTTAACATATAAAGTGTATTTTCCTGAATGTCAAGTATTCTCAATATGCAGGGACTCCCATGAGCATGGAGTGTCAGGAATTAAAGACAGTTTAAAAGCAGGAGCTACAAGCAAGGAAAGAAGAAGGTAATAGCAAGAAACGAGAGAAAGAAGAAATGAAAGAATAACTAACATGAACTTAGCTAGGTATTATATTATTGTTTATCTCATCTCCCAGATGAAAATGTCACCTGGAGAGCATAATATCCTATTACCGGTAAAGAGAAGACTGAACTGTGATACTATCAGTAAACCCTTCCTTACTGCATAAGACAGTTTTCTTTTATCCCATGCACTACAGGAGATTTTTTTTCCCCAGCTAAATAATAGGATTGATTTAGGGATCAGGCACGCTGGTGGTTCACAAATAGTGAAAGTGTTGGTAGCTGAATGGAAATGTGGCTCTGATAATTTGCTATTATTTCCTTATAACACTTCAGTGTTTGCTTTTCTGCATTGTATCAGCTGCTTTGATGCTATTTCATCAAACTGATCTCCTTGAGAAGGTGGTTCAGAGCAGGATCCTAACTTAGCCGAAGTGCATAGACTAGGAGCAAGTCATCCTATTCTCCTGGGACAGAGACAAGTTCTGCATCACCTCCAGCGATGTCTGCCTCCTGCCCAAGTACAGAGGGATAGCTAGAGGCGAACTTAGCTGCCCCCCTCAACTACCCGGGATGAATCCAAGCTGGGATAGCACTTTGCCCACACAGCTAGGAAAGCTGGGAGGGATTCAGCCTACCGGATGCAATGTCTTTTACTGTGTAGCCTCAGGCAGTGCAGCTCTGCAATGTCCTTTACATAGGGTGGTGGTAAATCACCAGCCTATCCAATAATGAATAAGAGGAATACTCCTTCTAGGTGATTATTCAGAGCAGACCCATCGCCATAGCTTATTTCTATAGCCAATGCAGACAGTCAAAGTTCCTGAGAGGGCAATGCAGAGTATCTTAGGTCAGGTTCCTCCTCTGACTCTTACACCTCTCCAATGAACTTGTGTAAATACTTCCCTAAGTCATTCCTTTGAATAGCAAATTCAGTCCAGACTGGAGGAGAGGAACTGATTTTCCTTTCCAGAAAAATGTCTTCAAGCAGCTGTACTGTAGAAGCTGTGGTGGCTAAAACCCTGTTTGCTTTTATTCTTCCCTATCCCACTTGCCATGACCAGTAATCATTTGAAGGATACTACACACCAGATTCAGGGATTCCTTTGAACTGATTTCTCATTTATTGTGTTTACTAGATGTTTCTTTCAGAACTTCAAAAAAAGTCTGGCATCCATCTCAATTTTATCTGCCTAAGAACAATCAGGTTGCCATCAGACATTGTCTCAGACATTTACATGAATATTGACTATGTAATGCAAAGCATTCTTTAAATATACAGGCACATATGCCAGCTCCTCTTAAGAAGGTTGAAGAACTCTGAGTTCTGAAACATTTAAGAAACATTAAAGGTAACTTTTTGATAAAGGCTACCTCCTGAGAGATGGTGAGAATTTCCAACTCTCAATGTTAAAGCACTCATCTCAGCAGCAGGCATTCAGGGCCTGGAAAACCTGCCCCGGAGACCAAAGATAATCCATCTATTTACTTTATCAAGGTGAAGCTTAAGAAGTTATTTGACATGTTAAAAAGTGCACGCATAGGGAAAAGACTTCTGATAACAGATTCTTTATATAAGCAAAAGTATAGGAGTTTCCCAGAGCTAGAGGTAGGTATGTCCAGCAGTAAAAGCAGGACCTGATCTATTTAACTAACTAAAGCCCAGGAATTGCATGTACAGTATTCCAGTGATCATATCTGAGATATCTAGCAAACTGATCCTCCTAAAGGAAACTGATCCTACCTGATAGATCCTGCTTCAGAAAAAGAATCATATCCATCTAGCTAAGATCATCTAAGTGAGAAACCTAATTGAGGTGTTTTCAACTCTAAATAAAGTGATTACTTTTTAGGAACCATTTGGAGAGTCCTTCAGATTTTCTGAGAAACATCAGTGTTGGGGTTTTTTTTAGCATCTATGTAAGAATTAAATTTAAGAAGGCTGCTTTATTAAACACCAAAAAGTTTAAGGACAAAGTAGGTAGACAAGATCTCCCCCAAAGCATTTATTTTTATCAGTTGGATTAAGTCCAGGATAACAGCTACAGATAACAGTTTCATTAGCCACTGGAATAATGAACTGAGGACTGCATTCTTCTGCGAGAAGTGACTCTAAGAGGTATAACCTCAGCTATAAGGTGTGATGGAAGGATCCCAAGGTGAAATTCCATGTCCAGTGATGATAAGGAGATGACACAAGATGCATATTCATCTGGACATAAAACATTTGTGAAGAACAGTGAATAAAGTGGTAAGCTACCTGCTAAGATGTGCATCTTGTCAAGTCACAATATCAGCTCTTAGGTGCTGTCAATTGATTTCTAAGTAAAATTTAAGGTATATTTGAAGCACTCAATAGGACCCATTTGCTTCTGAGATCCTCTTTCTACATGACTGACTTCAAAACTGTTTCAAACTAAATTTCTTTGCTTGAAAAACAACTACCCATAGACACCATGATCTCCAAGTGGAACCTACTTCCCCTTGTGATTGGAGCCCTTGCAGCTGTGGGTGGGGGAGTCTTCCTCTGGATTTTGCATGAGGGATGGCTGCTACCTAAATGGTCATTCGTATTTGTGGCATACGGCTTCTGATCGGTACAGATGGTTTTAAAATAGGTACTGTGGATTAAACCAATAAAAAATAAAGCCTATCAATTTGTCAGAAAGGAATTATTGTGGTTTTCAGTTGTACTCCCCCCCACAAGGGATAGTTATGTTTTTTAAATAAATGAAAACATTATAAGCAACACCCACATACTGCTTCTAAAAAAGCCTCGGATTTAGTACAGAAGGCAAAGGTTGCAGGTACTGCTACGTGTTTCCAGAAAACTGTTTAACTTTATAACTTAGCAACAAATTTATCTTTCTCTTTCCCTGTCTCTCTCTGACATGCTTTGAAAGATGATACCAATGTTTTATTGTACACTGGGAAATATGACAATAGTTCATGTAGTGCAGAAATAGTTTTGAAAATCTAAAATACAGCTATTGATTGTCTCAAATTATTTAATCTTCAATTAGACATTAAACTTCAGAACTGGCAGAATATGTAAGATTTTTCTATCCTTGAATAGCAGTTCATTTTTGTCTATGAATAATACATCTTGCTGCAATAGTGCAGTCTGATACCAGTATAATTAGATACATTTCTGAGGTCTGCCTATGGTTCATGCATCAAACACTGATGCTTCAGGCTGCCTTGTATAGGTCTATAGGCTTGGGACGCTGAAGAAATGAACACAGTCATGCTAACAGTGCCCTCACTCCAGTTACAGATGTAAGAAGACAGTGACTGCTCCGAGGCATACTAATTACAAAGTATTTAGCAGTCAGTCTCTAGCACACACCTGCCAGAAGCAGAGATGGGGGAAATGTGATATCCCTGTTTCTTATGTTACACAGAGCCCAGCTGGAAGTTAAGTTCTTAAGAGGCCAATGACTGTACAAACCATATGTTATCACAGTTCAGTCACGCCCGTAGCTTTCCCCATTTTAATGTATATTTGGCATTACTAGATAACGTGACATCTTCAGACTAATCAGATGGATATCTTAACCAGTGGGAATATTAAGGTAATATAGTGCTACAGATAACATGCACTGTGTTATGTTGGCTTTGCACTTGCATTTCTGCGTAATGGCTCCAGCTCCTAACCTGTTCTGACTACAAACTGCCAGGAGGCAGCCCATTTAATCTAGATACAGATTTTGTTATTTCAACTTATGCCTACTGCGGGTCTTAACGTTTTGGGTCCAAATAGCTCCTAGAAAAAAACTCTGTCCGAGTGCAAATTTTGCTGTGTGGATCAACCTACAGCTGAAAGAAACAATGCATAAATTGGTTAGAAAAGTCTAAAAACAAAGATAAATTAGATCTGTCTAATTATTTTGTTGTTTTTAATAACTAAAGACAGAATAATATCACCTTTAAAAATTATACTTGTTCTAAATTTTTTTGAAGAAAATAGAGAAAAGGACCAGAAGGGAAAAGGAAGAGCACACCTGTTTATGAGTTAGAATCAGAGACCAAGGCAACAAAGGGAACCTTGTGGTTGGTGTCTACTACAGGCCACCTGATCAAGGGGAGCCTATTCACAAAGCCTTCTTACTCCAGCTACAGGAGGCTTCACGCTCAAAGGCTCTCATCCTACTGGGGGACTTCAACCACCCCAACCTCTGCTGGAAAAGTAGCATGGCAAACTATAGGCAGTCCAGAAGACTCCTGGAATGCATTGAGGATAACTTCTTAAGCCAGGTAATAGACAGCCTTACCAGAAGGGATGCGATACTGGACCTATTGCTCACCAACACAAGTGAGCTAACTGGTGACATCAAGACTGGAGGCAGCCTGGGCTGCACTGATCATGCGCTGGGGGACTTTGCAGTCCTGAGGGATACGGGTCAGGCAAAGAGTTAAGTCAGGACCCTGAATTTTAGGAAAGCAAAATTCCAGCTTTTCAAGGAGTTAGTCAATAGGATCCCCTGGGAAACTGCCCTCAGGGACAAGGGAGCAGAACAGAGCTGGCAGATCTTTAAGGACAATTTCCACAGAGCACAAGAGCTCTCGATACCCAGGTGTAAGAAATCAGGAAAAGAAGGCAAGAAACCAGCATGGATGAGTGGAGACCTGCTGGTCAAACTAAAGGGCAAGAAGGAAATGCACAGGCAGTGGAAGCAGGGACAGATATCCTGGGAAGAGTATATGGATGCTGCCCAGTTGTGTAGGGATGAGGTCAGGAAGGCCAAGGCACAGCTGGAGAGGAACTTGGCAAGGGATGTAAAGAATAAGAAGAGCTTCTATAGGCATGTCAGCCAGAAAAGGAAGGTCAAAGAAAGTCTACCCCCAGCTGGTGAGCAAGACTGGCAAACTGGTAACAACGGATGAGGACAAGGCTGAGGTACTCAACAACTTCTTTGCCTCAGTCTTCACTGGCAACTCTCTTTCCACACCTCTCAAGTGAATAAACTGCAAGACGGGGACTGGGGGAGCAAAGTCCCTCCCTCTGTAAGAGAAGATCAGGTTTGTGACCACTTGAGGAACCTGAACATACACAAGTCTATGGGACCTGATGAGATGCATCCCAGAGACCTGAGGGAATTGGCTGATGTAGTTGCCAAGCCACTCTCCGTGATATTTGAAAAGTCATGGCAGTCAGGTGGAGGAAAAAGGGAAAAATTGCACCCATTTTTAAAGAGGGTAGAGAGGAGGATCCTGGGAACTCCCAACCTGTCAGTCTCACCTCTGTGCCTGGGAAGATCATGGAACAGAACCTCCTAGAAGCTATGCTAAGGCACATGGAGGACAGGGAGGTGATTCAAGATGGCCAGCATGGCTTCAGCAAGGGCAAGTCCTGCCTGACTGACCTAGTGGCCTTCTATGTTGGAATGACTATATCAGTGGACAAGGGAAGAGTAATGGATGTCATCTATCTGGACTTCTGTAAGGCCTTTGACACAATACCCCACAACATCCCTCTCTAAATTGGAGAGATATGGATTTGATGGATGAGGAATTGGTTGGATGGCCTCATCCAGAAGATAGTGGTCAACAGCTCAATGTCCAGATAGAGAATGGTGACAAGTGATATCCCTCAGGGGTCCATACTCAGGGCAGTACTGTTTAATATCTTCATCAGTGACATAGACAGTGTGATTGAGTGCACCCTCAGCAAGTTTGCAGATGACACCAAGCTGAGTGGTGCGGTCAACACGCCAGAAGGACGGGATGTGATCCAGAGGGTCCTGGACGAGCTCGGGAAGAGGGCCCTTGTGAACCTCATGAGGTTCAATAAGGCCAAGTGCAAGGTCCTGCACCTGGGTCGGGGCAACCCCCAATATCAATACAGGCTGGGGGATGAAAGATTTAGAGCAGCCCTGTGGAGAAGGACTTGGGGGTACAGGTGGATGAAAAACTAGACATGAGCCAACAACATGCACATGCAGCCCAGAAAGCCAACTGTATCCTGGGCTGCATCAAAAGTAGCGTGGCCAGCAGGCAGAAGGAGGTGATTCTGCCCCTCCACTCTGCTCTTGTGCAATGCCACCTGGAGTGCTGCATCCAGCTCTGGAGTCCTCAACACAGGAAAGACATGGACCTGTTGGAGTGGGTCCAGAGGAGGGCCACAAAATTGATCAAAGGGCTGAAACACCTCTCCTACGAGGACAGGCTGAGACAGTTGGGGTTGTTCAGCCTGGAGAAGAGAAGGCTTTGGGGAGACTGTATATGGCCTTTCAATACTTAAAGGGGGCTTATAAGAAAGGTGTGGACAGACTTTTTAGTGGGGCCTGTAGTGACAGGACAAAGGGTAATGGTTTTATATTAAAAGAGGGGATATTCAGACTAGATAGAAGGAAGACATTTTTTACAATGAGGTGGTGAAACACTGGAACAGGTTGCCCAGAGAGGTGGTAGGTGCCCCATCCCTAGAAACATTCAAGGTCAGGTTGGATGGGGCTCTGAGCAACCTGATCTAGTTGAACATGTCCCTGCTCACTGCAGGGGGGTTGGACTAGATGACCTTTAAAGGTCCCTTCCATCCTGAACTATTCTATGATTCTATGATTTATGGATGCTCTGCAATGTAATTAGGGGAAAAGGGAAATAAAACACAGAAAAGTTTTGCAGCACAGCATTTCATTGCTGCTGATTAAATTCTCTGTCCAAAAGTTGTTTCAAGGTAGCCAGGCACTCTCGAACTGGAGAAAAATTGAAATTTTAAGTTTTTCTTCTGACACTGGTGAGGAAAAAATCAGCTTTGTTAGAGTCAGGGAAATGCTTTGCCTAGAAACCCATGAAGTAACTGGTTTGCTGGAATCAGAGGGTAATTCCAGTGTATAACAGCTAGCAGAGTGAAGTTCAGCACTCTTCCCTAAAAGCAGGACTTGAGCTGCCTAGAGAACTGCGCAATTTCTCACTCAAATGGTCTACTAAAGATCTGGACTTCTTCAATTACTTTCTTCTTTTCCAAGTGGTGCCCTTGATTTGAAACTACTTTATAAGTGGAGCATTAAGAGCAAGAAGATGTTGTGTTAGTTTACCCCTAGATATTTTCTCTTCTCATATGGATTTAAATCTGTTATTCTCAGTGTATTTTATTTAGGCCAAATTCCAGTTAAACACTAGATTCTGCATTGCATTTCACTGCTTTGCATGAAGAATCTCGTTTGCTCACACACTGTGATGAATAGATATAAGAATGTGTAACTACTCACTGACAATATTTTGTATTGTCACAGTTATAATGAAGAAAACCCACCACTAATGAGGTTTAGTGATTGTGTTACACACAAAACACATCAGAACAGAGCAATGTAAGCAATGTCAATGGCTTCTCTCGCTACTTAAGGATGAGGTAGAAAAGGTGAGAGTAACACATATATTAATTACCTGCCTATGTAGCTATCTGAGTGACTGCCCACAAGAAGCAATGGTTTCTGCATCTGAGTTCTTCTAGTGGCACCACAAGGAAAAGGTACCCAAATGGCCTGAGGCACCTGAGGCACTCAGATCTACTCCGTCAACTTTCTCCTTAGCCATTTCTCTGGATGTCTTTGGTCATGACAGCCAGTTATCCAAATCTCATCAACAGTCTTAGTCAACAGTAAAGCATAGAGTAAATTCTGCAGAATTGCTACAGCTTAAGTTAAGAATGCCTGCAAAGAGGAACCACGGATTGAAAGTGGTTCGAATTTTTTTGCAGTTATTAAAGCAAACTCCTTTAATACTTTAAACAATATTAGGGATTTTTTTTTCCTAAAACTGACATTTATTATGACTGTTTCTTGAGTATACACTGGTGTGTTTTATTTTTATAAAATAAAATATCAGGCTTTGCTTCACATTTATTATTAATGCAAGATACACGAATCTCTCTTAAAATTGTTGCATCAGGTGATATTTGCAGGTGCAATTGTTTTGTTTAGCAGATGTTATTTCAAGAAAGGGAGAGACATAATGTTTCCCTCACAGTCCACAGGGTAGTATCTCAATAGGGAGCTGGACACATACCTATATTTCATAATATATATGCTCATCTATAGACTCCGTTCCATGGTACCTTGCCTCCAGTGCCACAAAACTGCATTCACTCAGATATCCCTATCTCTAGCTTCATGGTTTTCTATATGCAAATAGCACATCATACACATCCCCATTATGAGAATGTCTGAGGGGAATAATCTCTACTTGCAATCAGAGGTCAGAAAACATGCTGGAGTGTGCTTTTGAAGACTGGATATATGCACTGCTGGTGCTGGTATAGCACATCTAGAAAGAAAAGCAGTCTGGTGGAGCTGGGATGCTGTGATGTTGTGCTACCTATGGAACGGTGAAGTGCTGAGCTCTTCAGAAAAATCTGACTAAAGAAATGTAAGTCCTAAAACAGGAGACAACCTCCACTGCAAAAAACATTCACTTTTGAAATGTGCCCCACAGCTACAGTTACATTTGGGAAACAAGGCCAGTGAATTTGAATTGCCACTGTCCTACTGGATGAGTTATGAAATCTGTTTGGACACCTTTTTCTTTCTTCTTTTTTTTTTAGTTAACTGAATTTGGTTTGGGGGTTTTATTTCTGCAGCGTAGTGCCCTAGTTACACTTGGCACAGGCATTTGAGCTGGGATTTCTTTAAGTAAAGAAGGAATGGGCTTGCTGGGAAGATCATGAGGGCTTCTGCAGACCCTCATCCGAAAGGCCCAGAAACCTTACCCTTACATTAGTACCTGGGAGTACTTACTCTTCCTATGTATTAATGGACAAAAATAGGCACTTCCAGAGGATCATTCACCTCCTAAGCTGAATGTCTGTCTGCACTTACCATACAGGTGCTTACTCCTAACCCAGGTGCTCTACTGGAAAACTCACAGGTAGTTAGGTTGAATCTGATTCAAACAATGCTGCTGCTGCTGTTTGGAAGATACACTAGAAGAGTTCTGTATAAGGGAGAACATCTGAAGAAATCAATTGTTACCAGGTGGTGTATAGAGAAATTAGAATATATTTTGCATTTTTTTACTGCCTGGTTATTTATAGGAGTTATAGCTGTATTATGTACATAATTCTTTAATAAACTATTTTTTTTCAATAGTGAATATCTGTTAGTGTGTTCTGGCAGATATGTCTTGCTTTTTTGATCTAAAAATCAAATATTCTTTAAGTCTGATAAGGGCAAACTTTCTATGTTTGTATTTTGGTTATTGTTATATCTCAACATATATTGACACCATTAGATTTTCTCTGTTTCAAAATACTAACGATGGGAGCTAACATTTAACCCCTATAGTTAGAAAAGCTTAAAAAAAATGATACACCAGGAAT